>JAPEUT010000099.1:0-86128 GCA_027946375.1 Neodidymelliopsis sp. IMI 364377 | reverse complement strand
CTGCCATTGAGCGCGGCGATGCTGGGGTTGCGCGGGGGGGAGGCGGTCGACTGCGACCAGCGGTTCACATTGGCAGCGTCGGGGGGTGCTGCTGCTGCTGCACTGGAGCGCCGGCGCGGTCGCGGCGAGGCGGGTGTGGGCGTGGGCGTGGACGTTGAGGCGGACGGGGCGTGGTCGTGGTGGTGTTGGTGGTGGTCGTGGTCGCGGTCGTCGCCTGGCACACCGCTCGTGTGGGGGGCTTCGGAACTGCTGGCGCTGGCGCTGGTGCTGGTGCTGCTGGCGGCGGCGTGCCTGTGCCTCGAGACAAGCGGCGAGTGGCTCTGGCGGCGCAGGTGCGAGGTGGGCGCGGGGTTGCTGGACGAGGGCTCAGCAGCGAGCCGGGGCACGACGCTCATGCTGCGGGCAGTGAGGTGAGGCTGATGAGTGTCTCAGGCCAAGGCGTGGTTAATGCACATGGCTGCAGGAGCGCGCTGGGCTGCGGCGTCGGGGTGCGCTGCTG
Source organism: Neodidymelliopsis sp. IMI 364377 (assembly GCA_027946375.1). Lineage (NCBI taxonomy): Eukaryota > Fungi > Ascomycota > Dothideomycetes > Pleosporales > Didymellaceae > Neodidymelliopsis > Neodidymelliopsis sp. IMI 364377. The sequence continues at coordinate 85,629 of JAPEUT010000099.1, read as the reverse complement.
CGGCGACAAGGCTGACGGCGACGGTGAGGGTGACGGCGACGGCGACGGCGACGGTGACGGTCGAGGTGGTGGGCAAGCTGGCCGTCCTTCACAGTGGCTTCTCCAGACCCCTAGGACAGAGACGACAAGCCGCCGTGGTTATGTGGAGCTGTCTCGCGCCAAGCAGCCCGCGAGACAGTGCCAAAGGGTTCGCAGCCAGGGGCTACCCGCAGCTTCCAACACGACCCGCGAGCACACTAGACACCCTGGTCGCTGTCCTGTCCGTGTGCGCGCATGCAGCGACAATCGACGACCACTTTACGCCTCTTCGTGATGCTGCCGTGATATCTACTGTCTATGCTGCCGTGACATGTACTTGCACCGGCCGCCTGCCTGCCTGCCTGCATCCAAGCATCCAAGCACCGATGCACCGAAGCCCCTGCCCCGCTTCCCCGACACCTTCCACCTGTTCGTCCTGCCACCTGCAGCGCTGCCTGTCACAGCCTCAGGGTCCACCGCCCTGCAGCATCTGTGTGCGAGTCTGCCGCTCTGCCAGTCTGCGAGTCAACCACCACACACATCCCAATCTGCTCCTGCGCTACCCTACCACACATGGTCTAACACACGCTTCAACACCTACACGCCCAACTTGGCCTCACCCTTCTGCACTAGCGTACCAAACATGCCACTGCTGCCCTCGTCTGACACTGACAAGGCGGTTGTTGCGCACGGCCGTATCCCATGCACCTCGCGCAGCACGTCCACAGAGCTCCAAAACCTAGCGCACACGCACTCATGACTTGAACTCCCCATCTGACTTGTCCACCGCTGATCTCAATTCTCGTTATCCGTCCACACTTGTCCACACTTGTCCACACTGCCTACCGCCTCTATGCTGTGCTTCATTGCTTCATGTATTGATGGCTCCATGTATGGACTGCCTCCCTCCCTGCGACTATGGATGCTCAAACCGTGCTGCTCGTGCCTCCTGTTTGGGTTTCACTCCCATGCGTTTCATGCATTTGCGTCACCGGCTTTATCGTCAAGTCCCACTCGGAACCTACCGCTTGCTCTTCCCCGACCTGACATGATCGTCGTTACAAGTCAACCATAATATCCTCTTCTTCAACCCCGTCGTCCCACGCAGTGTCCATGGCATCGCTCGATGCCCCCTGTCGCTTCGACTGCCGCTTCACATTCTCAATAAACTCCTTGGTCAACGTCAGCCGGTAGTCGGCATCCTTGACCTGCTCCGCCAGTGCCTTCGTCCGCAGCGTCTGCTCAAACAGTGCCTGTTGCTGTTGCTTCTCCGACTTGGCCAGCGGTCCTTGTGTCGGGTCCAGGTAGAACCGCAACACAATCCCCGCCTCTGCTTTGTCTGTTTGCTCCAAGCGCGCGTTCAAGAGCCCGTCCCTGATGAGCGTTTCGAGATACTGCCCGGTTTCGTCGGCGCTGCCACCCACGTTTCTGGCAATGTTTGACACGGGCATGGCCGAGAATGTCCGTGACAGTCGCGAGACATAGGCCCGCATCTGGCTGTCCAGCACGGCTTTCACAAGACCCGTGTTGCCGTCCTGATGCTGTTGTTAGTGTTGGTTTGACCTCTGCGTTGCCACAACAACTTACCTCTGCCCATATCTGACTCCCCGCGTTGATCTGGGCCTTTAGCTTTGGCAGGTTATTGAGCTGCGTGTATGCATCTGCCAAAGCCTCGTACGCCTTCGATGCAGACCTGACTTGCTTGATTGCAGTGGGGTTGGCCGATCGTGGGATGTGCTTGGCTTCTCCAGATACCAGACAGCTCAACAGTACCCACTTCTTGTACGCTTCCAGCATCAAGCCGTTGGCCACGTTAGCAGACGGCATAACCAGGACGTGTTCCAAGAAGTGCTGTGCCTTTGTGAACTGCCTCAGACCAAGATACGCCATAGCTCCCAGAACATAGTATTCCTGTACGTCTGCAAGTGCGACCTTGTCTGAATGGCCCGAGAGTCGATGAATGTACTCCCCACTACGCGCAACATCCGCACATGCAACCGAGTACTCGTAGCCTTCACGAACGGCTGCCGGGATATGTGACGGTAGACCGTGGATGTAGTTGTCAAGAATGGGCTCAGCGGCAGCATACGATCGCGCGTCGAGGCACAGCCTAATAAAGTCGACATGTGTCGACGTGAAAGTGCCCGTAGTGGGGTCGAGACGGGCCATTGCTGATCGTATGGGAGCTATAGCTAGACTGGCCTGCAACAAACATTAGCACAATCATGGAGTTGACGTGGTGGCGTCCATCGACGTACAGATCCAGAGTCGCGCGCAATCGGTTCGACATAGTCCACCAGCTTCTTCCACTCGTGTCCGGCATATCGCATTTGTATAGGATCAAACGTCTCCAAGAACAGTACGAGCTTGTTCCACAGCGCACCCCCGGGCTTCACTGCGTCTGGTAAGGCTTTCTTGTCGACGGCTGCGGCAATGCGGTGGCGGAGAGCAAAGGCGTATGCTATCGAGTTGGCCGTAGGGTTGAGTATCTAGGTCTGTCAGCACCCGGAGAGTACGGTACATAAAACACATACCTCCAAGACATCTTGCGGTGTATCTGCTCCCTTCAACCAGTGTGATTGCGAGACATTGTTGAGCTGTGTCACAAAGCTACGGGCAGCTTGGTCGTACTTCTGGCGCTGCCTCAGTTCCTCAGACTCAGGCTGGAACTGCAGAAGTATCGTGGTGAGATCGGCCGACATAGTCGCGTGTATGTGGTGGGCCGTGGTAGTAGAGGCGGCGGTACCGTGGGGATGGCGATGTGGGGTGTTTGGCCGCCTACTCGATTCAATCCCCGCTTTTCGGCTTAGTCGCGAGAGAATTGATATGGCTAAAGAGATGTGCGCTCAAAGTTTAGATAGCGTAGTCACTTCAAGAAGCACAGTTGTGGAAGGACAATCATCAAGTGGAGTCGGGCGGAGGTGAGCGCGGTGAGCTCTCTCGCAGGCTGCCATGGAGCATGGGCCACTAGCCACCCCACTATGACGGTAACCTATCGCCTTGGACCCTACTGCCTCAGTCCGAAGAGACACTTCAGGAGTTATGACAGCGTCGAATTTTAGTCTGCTTCTGGGTCCGTCAAGCTTGACTACATTCTACTCATCAGCAAGGTATAAGGCCATATATTGCATACAACATATACAACATGAGTGCACCAACCAAGGAAAATCGAGCATCATGACATTGAAATCATAGGTATCATCCCACCCGAACTCCTCTAAACACTCTCAATCCAACGCCAACCCCTTTAAAATAATCATGCACAACTATCTCTTCTTCACGGCCTCCTCCATCTTCCTCACCAACGCCTTCAATCCAATCCCCTTCTCACAGTTTGTCTCCAAGTGAGCTTCCATCTTCTCCCTGACCTCCTTCATTCCCTTCAAGACTGGTAATCTTTTGCCCTCCTCGCCGTCCATGTGCATCAGTGGGTTTAGCAGCAAGTCCAAACACTCGTGCCAAATCTCCGTCTGCCAATATCTCTTCAGGCTCTCTTTGGTTTTATACGTCTTCGTCGCGCCTGCGCCAAGTGTAGCGCCGCGTTCCGCGATAGTGGAGATGTATTTGCCAAAGAGTAAATTGTGCACAATTCCCGCCAAGCCGTGGTAGTCGATTTGATAAGTCCAAGGCCGGAGCTCACGCATCTCAGCGCAGTCGGCTTCGGTAGTGGGCCAGTCTGCGATGAATTGCACGTCTGGCTTGAAAGCCTTCATATCGATGCCTCGGCCAAAGTCGATGAGCGAGATACCCTTGGATGCCCAGCCGTCGCGGCCGTCGCGCTTGTATTCCGAGTCCCACTCGCCTTTTTGTAAGGCGTCGAAGCGGACGAGGATGTTGTCAGCTTTGAGATCGCCGTGAATGATGCCCTTGGCGTGGAGAGCTTCGACAGTACGGAAGAGCTCAATAGTGAAGAACATGGCGAGTTGTTCGTCCATCACACCGTTCTCGGCACGAGCAATGTTGACTAGGTCGAGCAGCGTTCCTTGGTCGCGGAACTCTTCGATCAGGTAGCACTCGTCCTGGAAGACGTGCATCTCGTAGGCCTGAACAATAGACTCGGATGCTCTGGAAACACCGAGACGTCGTATGGCTTGTCGCATGATGTAGAATTCCCACGGTGTTGGAGGATCTTCCATCTTCAGGGCTTCTAGAGGCCGACGCTTGAGACCGAATTCGCCCTTGCCCATTTGCGCAGGTGTATCCTCGTCTTCGTCTGCATCGTTGAGTACGCCTTCCACGAGATATACTGGTGCAAACGCGCCTTTGCCGAGCTCTCGTTTGACGGTGTATGTCCGATCTGTACCCTCGAATTTCAGCTTCGGCGGCACAGACAAATTTGTTATTGTCTTGTCTTGAGCGTTCTTGCTCATCTTCGATACTGCCTTTGTGTACTTCCGAATCTCGATGCCCTTTCCACTGACTGCCTCGGTATCCGCAAAGTAGCCATCGTAACTCTCGAGTGGTGGTTGGATCTCTTGCAAGATGGTGTTGCGGATGACTTCATCTACGGGATTGCACTGCGTGTCCTTGATGATCGGTCCTATCGGCTTAGGATCTTTGAAGACGACGGGCTTTGCAGCCAAAGGCTTTCGCTGAGGTTCCTCGACCGGCTCGTCGATAAGTGGTTTCGACTCTCTGAGGGACAGTTTTGTGATTTTGCCTGGACCATCAATAGCTTGTCCAAGAAGATCTTGGATGGGACTACTGCTAGGCTCACCGTCGTCTTCATCTTCAAATATGATGAGATCGCCCTTCGAGCGGGACGGCGTCTTAGCATTCAACTGTTCCTTTTGTGCGTAAGCAGTTGCAAAACCCAATGATGATTCAGTCTTCTCAACAATCGGAGTCATGAAGGGTAGACGGTTGTTTGCAGCCTGCACTGGATCTCTGTACGGTCTCACAGGATAGTCGTGATCCTCTGGCGGGACCGGAACGAAACGAGTAGGTAGTGATGCTGGTGCGTCTGGTGACGTGGGAGTGGTCACCTCTGGCATATGTTGCTCTCCCGTGTGAATCAGAGGGTGTGAAACCTCCTCAAATGATTCGTCTTCCGACTGTTCGGAGTCTCTATCAGTTTGATGGTCGTGGTCGTCGTCTTCTTTTGTAGCACCCTTACTCTCAGTAAGGTCTGACCAGGCCGAGACGCTTCTGACATCGGTGTTGTCGACTTCAGTATTCTCCATCTCAGTGTTGTCAGCCTCACTGCCGTCGTCGGAGTCCCGGTCCGAGTCGTGGTCGCCAATTACTGTTCCCATTGTGAAGTCTCCGCCGACAGTTGTTTCGTCGCCGAACTCGCTCGTACCGCCTGATAGATGGCCTGTACCTGTACTCTCTGCACCACTTGTGTAGTCACTTTCATCATCGTCACTGCTCACCTCTTCACTTTGGGCCTCTGCGATCTCATCTTCTGGTTGCTTAAGCGGTTGGCTAAAGATCCCATAAATCTCATCCATCGCTTCCTTTGTGTGAAGAGTCATCGTGGCTTCGCGGCCCCCTTTCTTACGACGAATCTTTGCTTTCTTTGAAGGGGAGTCTAATTTGGCTTGGACTAGTTCTCGTTAGAATGAAGATGTCACACGTGTCCATGTCTGCACTCACTCGTCTGTGTCTCTCCACTAATCTCTTTAACATCCATGACCTGGATCTTCCTGGTGCGGTTTGCGCGTTCTTCTCGCCGTGCTTTCTTGGCGGCTTTCGCTTTCTCAACATCAGCCTGCGAAGGAGGTCTATTCTCGTCATCGCCAGCCAGAACATTGTCCTCACCACCCTTGAGAGGCACAGTCTGCGGTCTTGGAGGTTTCTGGGCATCTTGCTTCGGTGCCAACGGCTCCTGCTTGGGTGCTAGAGGCGCAGGTTTAGGCTGAGGTAGCTGAGCAGCAGCAGCTTCCTCGGCGAGCTTCTTCATCTGCTCTCTTTGCTCGCGACGAATAGCCGCCCAGTCGCGATCAAGCCATCCCCTGTGTCTAGCTCGCAGCTCTTCGAACGAAAACTCTACTGACATGGGATCTTCATGGTTAGGGTATACTTGCTCCAGATCAACAAAAACGACTTCGACTCTGCCTGTCTTTGGATTGACAGCCTGTAACTGTTCACGTAGTGGATGTGGTTTGGATTCTTCGTCATCAAGATATGATTTGGTCTGAATACATAAGGCAAACGCCAACCAATTAGTCCTGTGATCGTAAATATATGAAGAGGGACACGCAGGCAGTGAACTCACCTCATCCTTGAAAATCATCATCTTGCCTGCGCCCTTGTTGGTCTTTCCACCCTTCAGTGTCTCACCAGCCCAGGGTCGAGCCTCTTGTGTGTTCTCCTTCTTGCGGTCGGCAATGGTGCCAATGCTGTCCCAGCCCTTGCCACTCCCACTCGAGCTCGTCCTCGCCGGCTCTCCTTCGTCAGAGAAGATGGCCATCTTGGGCTTACCAGACTTGGGCTTCGCTGCGGCTGGCTTGAGCTGAGCTTGTGCCTGCGGTTCGGGCGACGCTGGAGCGAACGGATCAATCTTTGCTGCTAAGGCAGGGCGGATGGCAGGCAGAGCGGGACTCGAGGGCTCGGGGACGTCCTGCGATCGGCTCTCGAAGCGGTGCTGGAATTCGCCGTACTTGCGGATCAAGCGCTCTGTCGGCCGGGCCTCGCGCTCAATGCCCATGTTGTAAATCTCCTCCGCCTGCGAGAAGCGCCCGGCTCCTTCTAGCCAGGCTGCGAACTCTTCATAGTACAACGCCAGCCCGTCGCCAATGTTGTGTCGCGCAAGATATGCGAATGTCTCCCGTGGTGTGTCGGAAAAGAGTCTGATGTAGTGCAGCCAGAGCTTCAAGTAGCGAGGGTCGTTCTTGTAGTGTGAGGAGGACTGAAACGCTTTTGTTGCGCGCTCAAGAAGCGGGCAGAGCTGCGACTGTGGTGTGTTCTGCGCAGATGGGTATGCATCTAGCGTCCACTTGACGTATCGGTCGTAAACATCCAGAGGGTCGTCCGACTCGTCAATGTTCATGAGTTCCTTCTCGAATTCTAGCCGAGTCGCGCTGTGGGCGTCCTGTGTCTGCAGCGGCGATGGTGCATATCCTGGTTTTGCACCTAGAGGCGGAGTGTAGAGCTGTGCAAGTGCTCGGGCAGAACGGCCGCTGGGGATGGCCTGGATGTTTTCTTTCGAGTTTTCGATGACCTCGAAGTCGACAATGTCGTCGGAGCCCATGACGCCGGTGGGGTATCTCAAAGCGAAAAGAAAGAAGGATCCAAAATCAATGTACAAGAAAAACCTAGTGCCTTACCTGATGTCGGTGTCGGTGTCGGTGTCGTTTGTCGTTGTGGCAGAAAGATGCGCGTGTATCGAGGGTCTGGCGGGGCTCTTGTGTTGCCGTTACGACGCCTTGCCTGATTGGTAGCGTTGCCCTGGGCAACCACCGCTGTCACTCTTGCATGTGCTTGCACTATTCTATCCTCTTTGATGTCTTCTTGTCAGACGCATGTATTCAATTCAACGTTGATTACCAAGACAGTAACGCTACAATATGTGTAATCAACGAATCAACCCAAATGTATGTAACCATCCACAACGCCGGGTTTCCATTTCTCAAGTGTATTACAAAACTGTTCTCAATCCAAGTGAAGATCCAAGAATATGTTGCGACCACGCCATGTACACAACGCTATCCAGCGCCTGTGTGCCATGCAAGGTATATCAGACAATGCCGTAAATTCTCTTCGCGATGATGTAACAGAGAAGACCAAACCCAACAAGACCACCTGTGATGCCGAAGAACCAGTTGAGGTTCTCAACATCTTGACCAGGAACGATGCAGTTCATACCCCAGATACCAGTGACGACGTTCATGGGCAGAACAATGGTACCGAGGACAGTAAGCTTGCCAAGGATGTCTGACGTCTGCTCTTGACGTTCGTTCATGCGGATGTTGATCTGCGCAAGGTAGTTGCTGTGCGCACGAGACAAAAGGCTGCGATTCGGGTTAGCAAAGTCTTTGCAGGGACTAGAATAATCAACTTACTTCTCGTAATGGCTTAAGTTGCCCGTCATGGTGACGATATGATCCTGGATATCGCCCAGGTACATTCCAATCTCGTTACGAGGTGCAATGTCCCAGTGCTCGTTGCATCGCTTTGCGAAGCCCTTGATAACATCGGCCTTGTTACCCAGCAAGCGGTACAAGCTCATGACCTTCTTTCTGCATTCGCCAACACGACGTAGCATGTCTCGTCCGCTCTTCTGGTTCGGCTGCTTTTCATCGTAGTCATCCGCATCGGAGTCCTGTTCTTCATCGACATTGTGGAGGCGTAGAATTGCTTCGTCGATATCGTCCACTTCCTCTTCGATGTTTTGAATCATGGGCGCGTATGCATCAGTAATGTCGTCGATAATGGCGTACGAGATCCAGTCAGGTGAGAGCACTAGGTAATCCGACAACTGTCGAATGCGGCGGCGCACGTTGGCTGGGTGAGGTGTCATGGAGAAATGGAAACTGATCACACCCTCCCTGAAAACAACAACGTACAGATTAACAGGCTCCAGATAGTCTTCGCTGTTCTGGTCTTGTTCGAAAGTACGATAGTTGATGAAGTAGTAATGTTTGAACAGCTCCACCTTTTCACGCTGCTCTTGCATCAGAATATCTTCAGACGTCAATGGGTGGATACCAAAGGTCTTCGAAATAACCTTCATCTCAGTTTCGGTTGGCGACATAACATCGAGCCACCATGCGGGTCGTGGGCCATAACGCTTCTGTGCTTCTTCTTTGCCATCCTTAGACTTGGAAGCCTCGACTGGTCGCGGGGTACTAGTACGTGTCTGCTCACCAGAAGATGTTTTGTCATTTATGTTTGATGGGGAGCGCGTCGTAGTCCTGGCGTTCCCGTTTGTGCTTGCGCGAGGCATGTCTTCATTATCTGAATCATCATCGCTGCTGTCTTCGAGAACAACAGGATCAGGGACGAAGAGATCTCTGAAAGACTGACCAGACTGAACAAGCTCGCTGATGGTCTGACTATGAATAGTGTTGTCAAATGTTTCGTTGAAGTAGGTAAAGCGGAACGGAGCATCATCAGCCTCGCGGTGCCAGTTGCGCTGGCGCGGGCGCAATCGACCGTCAACCATGAGTGGCTCGCTGACCTTGCGAAGACGAATGCCCTCCATTGTTCGCTGTTCCTTCTCTTCATGTGCCCAATTTTCAAGCACGCTGAGATCAGGCCAACGGCGACGGCGGCGACGGCTCGTAGGCTCGCCTGTTGGGTCGTTGAGGTAATCCTGCTGTCCCAACTCAGACATACCCTCGTGAGGGAAGCACACGTCATCGTCAGCAGCAAAGGACTGGGTCATGCGGCGATGAAACTCGCCCTGTTTAGGGGAACTAGAGTCTGATCCTCCAGTGGGTTCGTCAATGTCGATAAGCGCGTCCCGAGGCCGAGTGGGTTCAGGAGAGTGGTCCAGGTCTATCGGTAGGGCAACATCGTCGAGCCCAGGGTTGGCTTCGAAGACAGGGCTTGCGGGCACAGACGGCGGGTTGTTGACATCGTAGCCGTTGTGGATGTTGGACTGAGAGTGGTGGCCGAACATAGCAGGGCGCTGCTTGCCACTACCCGTGCTGGGCCTCCTCTGTTTAGGAGTCAGGCCCGCGGCACCTGTACCGTAGTTGTTTCCTTTTCTGTTGTCCCGTGGGGAGCCCATCATCAAGGGTGTTCTGTCGTCAGCCTCGTCATCACCATGGTCGCTATAGCTGGCCTCGGGCGTGTGTGAGAGCCTCGATTTGCCGTACGAAGAAGGGACATTGAGACGACCGGGAGAGTTGTTAAACTGCTGGCTCTGTCGTGGGGCGTATATGGAGGTAGCAGGTATGCTCTGTCGTCGTGTCCTTGCTGGCTGGTGGTCGCGGTGGTCCAGCAGGGCCTCGCTCTCGAGACTGGTGTTGCTGAGGTTGCGCGAGAGCCCGTAGAAGCTAGTGCTGCCGCGAGAATTGCCATGGCCAGCGATGTCTTCGAGCGATGGACGGTCGTCGTTCATGTCGCCCTGGCCCATGTCTGCGGTGGCAGCAAAGGACTGGCGGCGGTTGCGTCTCTTCTTGCCACCGCGGTGCTTCTTCTTCTTCCCAGCAGCGGTGGAGGACCCGCCCATCTGCTGCTGTGAGTTCTGCGCATCCCCAGTCACATCGATCAGTGGCGTGGGGCCAGCAGGGCGCGAAGGATCGCTCGGTGCCATTGCGATGGATGCTAGAGATAAACGGGGCGAGTCGCTATCACAGAAATGCTGCACAGGTATCGCGTCGGATCGCTCAGTCCGAGGTGCGCAATTGACAGCGCTTGGAGATAAAGAGGAGAAATTGCAAGTCCTGGCTTGGAACGGGCCTGGAGCTCTTCACGTCCGAGACGAGTGACGGCATTTTCTTGGTCCATGCACCTGGAACGCCTCTTAACAGGGTTAGGCTTATCGCTAGTTCTCCACGCGGGAACCATGGTTTTGTCGCCTGGAGGAGAATCTCTGCGCAATTATTGTGGGTATCAGAATGCAACATGGTCATTGTCGCTGTGGGAACAATCCTATTCAATCTTCAAAGGCAGTCTTGCTTTACGCGCTTCTCTACAAGTACGCTACTGCCGAGTGCGAGTGCTCTCGTGCTCACTTTCCTTGTTGAGCAAGCTCGGACACGCTTGCTGAGGCGTGAACGCAAGGCTTGGTCTCCACCATGACGCTCTTCCGACATTAGCCCACTTCGTCTTTGGCTTCGATCCAACGCAAATCATCGAGTGTTGCATGTGAAAGATCCCATCACGAACGGGATTCGATTAAAACCGACATGCGGCAAACGTCGCTCGCAGTCGACGAAATATCTACAACACGTGCCTGAACAGTGGCCCATAATTTTCCACAGCAATCTCCTCACCTTTTCCTTCACCTCTTGCAGCCGCCTCCTGCATGGCCAGCTTTTGCTGCGCGATAGTACCATATTTCTGGTCGAGCTTCTTGTTCTCCCACACCAGCAGCGTTCTCAGCGTGAGCGCTAGGAGGCAGCAGAAGAACAGGAACGCTGCGCACACCGATTGACCTTTCACATAGTATGGCCCTTCACCTGTTGGATACATTCTTGTGCCCAAAATTGGACCGACCTGGCCTACCACGTTTAGGAGAACAATACCAGCTCCTCTGCGAGTGTCTGAACCCTGGTTGTTCATCACCCATGGTAGGATGTTAGCAATGGCAGGGAAGATGCCCGCTGCAGCCAAGAAGATCGCAAAATATCTGGCACCAACCGACTTTGACGTAGCCAATATTACGTATCCAATACCACCAATCGCAGTCAACGAAGCGACCATGATTCCGCGTTGCTGCGTGCGGTCGGCGATGTAGGTCGTCGCGATTACAATGAGAAACGACAGGAAGAACGGTGGTGCTGTCAGGCCTTGAGCATTGACGCTGCTAAAGCCCATCTCTTCCAATACTATGAAAAAACGTCAGTACACACTGTATGGACCACAAGAGTGCCCACTTACTTGTTGGGAGGAAGACAGGTAGACTTGAGAAGGCTACGTTGCATGAGAAGTACATCAAGCCCAAGATCCAGCCTTTCGGATCTGCTAGGCCAGAGAAGAATTCATGGAAGTTAATCCCACCAACGCGAGTCGCCGCGCCAGCTTGTCTGACACCCCTCGCTCTAGCAACTGCTCTTTCTTCCTCGTTCAAGAACCTCGCCTTTTCAGGACTGTCCGGTAGGAAGAAGAAGGCTACAACAGACATGACGATGGTTGGCAAACCCTCGACCAAGAACAGTACTCTCCACTTCGCTAACGACGGGCTTCCACTTGTGATAGCGTACGCTAGTGCACCGGCAAAGGTGTTTGCCAGTGGAGCAGCGGACAGGAATAGCCCCGATCTCAAGCCGAGCTCGTCCCTCAAATAGAAGAAGGACAGCAGAAAGGGCACTCCAGGGCCATACGCAACCTCAGAGGCCCCCATGATGAATCTGAGGGCCATCATTGCGCCCCAGGAGTTCGCTGCTGCCTGTACCGTCGAGACCAAGCCCCATGTAAATACACAGAACGCAGCCCAGTAGTGGGGTGGCACTACTTTCCACATAACAGCCAGAAACCCGAAGAGGATGTATGAGATGTAGAATATGGTAAGGAGCCAATCGTAGTCGCCGGGTCCGAAATTGAGGTCGGTTGCCATACCAGCGATACGCGCGTTGCCTATGTTTGATCGATCCAGAAATGCAACTAGACGCGTGTCAGTGGTATTTTCATTCTCAAAGTACAATCTGGACTCACGCAGGTATAGAGCTGATACCAGGGGAATCAAATTCATATCCAATTTCCGACGCACTCGCTTCTCCATCTCTGGATCAATGTGCGTATTCGGATTTATGGATACATCGCCATTCTCGATCCTAGACGGCGTAGCATCTTTCTCTGCTTGCTGCTCGATGGTGTCCAGTGGCGGCGATGCAGTGTTCTTGTTGAAGAACTTCATCATGCGCTGTACTCAAAGTCACAAAACAGTTGTTTCAACCACGAGGATGACCCCAAAAACAGGACCTGTGGGGATACTGGGGTTTTAAGCACACCCAAGCTTTTGACTCAAGGCTTGACGTCGGGAGAACTATTGGCGTACGACCTCGATGCGTCAACTTGCGTCGAATCACACATGATGTGCACGGAAAATTACTGCATGTGGTTAGCCACAATGCCTTTCCGCGAGAGCTTGTGCGGGGCGATGTGGGGAAAGGGTTTATCTCCGTAGGTAGAATTGCTGATGCCGGCTGTTAGGTGAATGTTCAGCCTCAACTATGGCGCCGAGGAGAGTTGTAGTGTTTGTATTGAACATACCTACTTGTAGGCGGCAGTATGCTTTTCTAGTTCATATATCATGTGCGCTGAGAGATCGGGTTCTTGGTGGCCTCCTAGCACCATTTTGGAGAATCCGGTTGAATCGTACAGTAAGCGTTGGAGGACTTCAATCATGCATTAATCGATTATGGAACCAAGTGCTATGCACGTGTATACACTTTGCAGTACCGTCGCGTTGGGCAACGTGGACTTCCGAGATGTGGCGAGACAACACGGCCGCTAGACGACATGGACGCACGACTTTTTCGATGGTTTGTTTTCGAAGTGTTCACCCAAACTTGCAGTATCACGGGCATCTATCCACGGGTAGCAAGATGTTATCTTTACCATTGTAGTTCGTAACAATGAGTATACAGTCCCCTTTCCTATCCGCTTAGAACGCCATCAGAAGAACCAGCACCCTACATCTAATCATACACACTTCTGCAGCAACCCTCTTAAAAAGCACCAATATGCGTCATCTTCTGCCCCTCAGCAACCTGCGAACCCAATGTCGGCGCAGGCGTATACCTCCGCTTCACCGGCGCCTTCGAGCCCTGTCCCGGCAGCGTATTCGTCCCCGGATACGGCTTTGCCTCACCTGCCTTGGGCGCAGCAGGAGGTGTAAATGGCTTGCTCATACCGGGCTTGACGGGTGCTTTCTTCGCCGCGGGATACGGGTTCGCGTAGCTTGAGCCGGCAGCGGTACTGTTGTATGGCTTGGGCATACCGTTTGGAACGGCCTTTTGGGCGTTTGCGCCAATGCCGGCGATGGGTTTGGAGGCGCCGTTTACAATGCCGCCGACACCTTTAGTTGCATTGTTGACTACGCCGCCGAGGGGCTTTGCAGGACCGCCGACAATGTTGTTGACGCCTTTTGTTGCATTGTTGACCACGCCGCCTGTGGCTTTTGTGGCTCCTCCTGTGAGGCCTCCGAGGCCTCGGGTTGCGCCTCCTACGAGGCCGCCGACGGGCTTGGTGGCTCCGCCTACGACTCCTCCAGTGGCTCTGTTCACGCCTCCGATGGCTCCACCGGCGGTCTTGTTGACGCCTCCAATAGCCCCGTTGGCAGTCTTGTTGACTCCTCCAACAGCTCCATTGACGGTCTTGTTCGCGCCATTAGTGACTCCGCCAATGGCTTTGGGCGCTCCTCCAACGATACCACCAGCAGTTCTTGAAACCCCACCCGTGACGCCGCCAACGGTCTTGGTAGCTCCTCCTGCAACGCCTCCAACGGCTTTCTTCGCACCGCCGACGGTCTTCTTCGCGCCAATGGGAACACTGCTTGTGGGACCGGCAATCGATCTCCCGCCCGCAACAGAACCTGAAGGCTTAGTATTCGCAGGCATCGAGTTGGAGCGCTTGACGGCTGGCTTGCGAGCTGTGGATGGTAGAGCTTTGGATGCCGAGGAAGCCTGGTAGGTTTGGCCTGAGAGTTTGGAGCCGTAGGATGTAGCGCTCTTCTCAAGACCTGGGGGAATTCTTAGCTTCTTTACTTTTATTGCGTAGGAAGTGATTGATTGATTGATTGATGCATGCATGGGGTTATCGAGGTACATACCGTTTCCTACACTCCTTCCTCCACCTTCAATCATATCGCCTGCTTTTATCAACGCATTGCCTGCGTACTCCCCGCCTGTCTTCTTCGCAGCGTCGACAAATCCTTCGACCGAGTTCCAGAGGATGTTCTGGATAAATCCCGCCATGATTTTGTGTTTGTCGTTAAGGTCGTAATCGCGTTACTATCTTCGTCGAGTCCCGTACAAATAACTCGAATCGATTCCAAAAGTCCAACAAGAACAGTGACGACAACAACGATATTTGGAACTTCAATAGTTGGTAAGTAAGGCTCTTCAAATTTCCAGCAGCAATCGAATCCGACAAGAACTCAGATGACAAGCCGATGACATCCCTCCTTGCGCCACTCAGAACCCGCAGCCTGTTTTGAGAAACTGGGATCCCCGTTGCCGCCCCCGCGATGACGTATCTGTGGCACAGTAACTGGTAGGGGCACCGCGGCTGGACCTGACGGAACTGCAAGGGAGGGGCTGGGATGTTGGGAGATCGCGTTCTCTGGGTACGCTTGCTCAGGGTGTGTGATGTGTGGTGTGGTGTGCGTTGCTAGCCCTGCAAGGCTGTTTGGAGTTCGATTGGAGAAGGTGTTGATCAAGTTCGACATTAGGAGAAAAATGGGGAATGTATATAGTAATGAGGACTATGGTAATGCTAAGTATGCGGGTATCCAACGCCTGAGCGAATACGCTCTGTTTCCTACGCCAAACTCAAGAAATAGATACTATACATTTATTTCGTAGCCAACTTGGCCGGAGCCTTCGCCAGCGTAGCCGCAGGTTTCGCAACAATCTTCTTCGGACCTGGTGCTGGAATCTTCTTCGGTGTGCTACTTATCCCGTTCAGCTTCGCTGGTGCCTTTGCAGGCATAGACACAGGCTTCTTCACCGCAGGTTTCGATGCGGGTTTAGGGGCGGGACTCGACTTTGCTGGTTCTGGCTTCTTTGCGACTTCGATCGCTCCGCTGGATGTGATCTTGATCGGTATGCCGGATGCAGTCATGATGGTGTCGCCCTTCTTCTCTTGCGCTTTCTCGATATCCTTCTTCCCGATTTGAAGAACTAGCCCATTTGCTGTTTTTATGGTGGTAGCGCCAGTCTTCTTTGCGTCTTCAACGGCTGGTGCAGGGACTTTGATGGACACCCCGGATGCTAATGTAATCTCTTTCATAGGCCCGGTAGGTGGTGCGGGTTTGGGTTTTGCTGCCGCCTTGGGTTTAAGGGGCGCGGTCTTGGACTTTGTAGGTCCTGCTGCTGCTGGTTTCGGTTTTGCGGTAGCACCAGCTGGCTTGCGTGCTGAGGATGGAGTGACTACTGCACTTTTCGCTCGTGTTGGTGCTGTTGTAGGCGTTTGAAGGGTTTTCGTGGGTGCTTGTGGTAATGCGGTACTGGCTCGCCTCATCCCGCCTGGCATCACTACACCATTCTTGATAGCCGTCTCTTTTACTAGCTTAGCCAGATTCTCTTGGGTGAGTTGCTGTATCTGGGGAACTTGTTGTGGATCTGCGGCCTGCGCAGCCCCCAGTTTAGCCGCACCCTCGATCATCTTCTCAAGCTGATCTGGGCTTGGAAGGCCACCCATCTCTCCTTGTCCACCTAGTATTGTCTTCATGTGCTGTTCAAAGAATTCTTTCCCGCCGGGTATAATGTCCGCTGGATTTGCTCCGTACGCGACGGTCAACGCCATCATGACACTGCTGATAGGTGCAAAGATCTTGACAAACTCGTTCCAATTACCAGACTTGACCTCAGTCTCAATCTGAACAGCCGGTTTCGGGACGCTGCGGAGACTTTGTGAGCCCTGCGAGCTGCGGTCACCCATATCGAGGTGGTCTTTCCAGAAATCTTCAGCGGGAAAGCGAGTATGCTTCTGAAAGTATTCGAGCATGTAGTCCTTCTCTCGCCAGCGGTTGCGGAGCCAGACTTCGAAGGCTTTGGTGTTCTGGATAGGGATGTCGCTGATGTGGAAACGGCGCCAGTGCATATTGACTGACTTTGGTGGTCGACCTTCGAAGAAAGTAGACCGAAGGGTGAAGATGTCTTGTCCGAATTGACCAGGTGGTACGCCTTCGTACGCGATTGTGCAGTCGTACAGCCACTCTGTCGTATTCTTGAGTTCATTCAAGCAAAACTTCAGTCCTGTGCTTCGCGGCAGAAGCTGGTGCTTCATATCTTGGAGGTTGTTCTTCGCCGCCCACGCCTTACTCTTCTCTCTCGTTGTGGATGACAAATTCGTTCCTTCAGGGAAGATGATGAGCCACATGGGCTGCGTTGCACTGTTGAGACGTGAAAGTGCTTTCTTGAACCGACGCTGATCTTCTTCCCAATTCCTGGCCAAGAAGATGAAGTTGTAGAACTGCGCGCTCCAACCAATAATGGGAATATTTCTGAGCGACTCCTTCAATATGATGTAGATGAACCCGTGCATGTTGTTAGTATACGCGATCCACCAGATGTATAACCAGTCAGTGTACAGTTGGTGGTTCGCCATCAAGACCATCCGGTCTGCAAAGTTGCACTGTAGACTCCCATCTTTCCTCTGAATTAGCTGGCCGACCATACTTGAGTCCCCACTGACTCGAACAACGGTAGGTGCCCACCACTGGGTAAGACAGGTGATCAAAATGGCAAAGCATTCTTTTGTGTAGGCCATGTATCCTTCGTAGAACTGAGGGTCAATCAGCTTCAATGGCGCTCCCAGAAATTGCGATGCACTGATTCTGTGACATTGTCAGCTTTCTAACACTGTATGATCTTAGATATTGAGCTTTCGTACGCCAACACTCCAGACAAAAAGGTAGACGCCAGCGTGAATGCTCTCTCCGCTTGCGTCAACTCGCCATACTTCGGTGGTCCCGCAGGATGCGCCTCTAGATTATCCTTGGACACGCGCAATCCAGCACCGAGATCATCCTTCTTTTTCTTTTTAATCGCAGGCGACATGTTCAATCGCAGTCGTCGTCGTTGTCGACGTCGCAGCAGAACGAGGAGTTCAGCGGTAAATGAGCTGAGCTCAGACGATAACCATCAACGGCACGCGAACGTCGTTGCGCGTCAGACGTCACTTCAGGCAAACGGTCGAGATCAAGTTGGAGGTTCCACCAACGCCGATCGCGTCCCGCTGCCACCCCTGTTCATGCGTTGCGATGACGTCGCGTGTGGCGCCTCTTCCAACTTTACGGGGCTGGTCCGCAAGGTCAAGATATCGCGGATCCCCGTTTCCCCATAGCTACTCATTCATCTGAACTACCCTGAACTCGACATTTAACTCTTGGATTTTCATATCGAATTGTATACTTGATCTTTCGATATCGAATTGTAAAGGTTGGTCTTGACTCCCATCTGCATGCGGCTGCTTGGTATACTCACTGCTGTATGCCGGGCTATGCACGCGACCAGCTATCAACTCGAACCTCAATATTAACAAATCCCAGAACCGTTTCTTGAAAACGCCTCACACAACACATCAAAATGCCCGCTTCAGTAGCATCCGCGCCCGTAAACCGCGCATCTACCAGGACCGCCGCCTCGCGACCCAAGAAGGCCGCCTCGACAGCCGGCAAGAAGACACAGAGCCAAACCAACGGCGCAGCAAACGGCGTCCAGCAACACGCCTCTCCATACACCATCATGGCGTCGAGGATCGCAAACCGCGTTGCCGAGATGGCAGAGAATATGACCTTTGTTGAGCGCGACAGGTACGTAGTGCCCCTTAGTTCGTGTTGAGAGTTAGTGGCCGTTGAGATCCAACGTGCCGCTACCAACGTTCGCGATCTGATCGGCGTCTATACGCCCATGCGGTCGGTGCAAGAGTACCAGTTCATGTTGGTGCGCACGTAACTTTCAATAGCTACATGCCACTGCATGACGTGATCGCACTCTGATAAACACCAAACACCGTACCAGACAAAGCATCAGTGGCGCCACCGAGAATACAACCGCAAACTGACACTTCTATCAGGACTCCCTCTCAGCCCCAACACCAAGAGCAGACCCAGCAAAAATCTGCCCCCGCCACCAAAAAGCCCCCTCGCAAACTCGAGATGCGTCTTCCCAACTCCGGCGCCTCTCCCACCAACATCACCTTCTCCGCTCCGTTCCTCGACAACACGCTGTCCAAGCTTCTCGCGCTGCAAAACAGGATGTTGACCGTGTCCAACGACATTGCAGCCTCTGAGGATGTCGACGAGAAGACGAAGCAGGAGCAGTTTGCGCAGAGTGCGGAGTTGAGCAGAATTATTGCGCTGATTTGCGCGGAGAAGGCGAGGCAGGGCTCTTAGGTGTTCGTTCTTGTGCAGTTGTTGAGCTAGGTGGTATATGATGTTCTGTAAGGCGTTGAGGTGTGTTTTGTTTGTGGAAACTTGGGATATGATATCGCGGTGTATGACTATGACATGAGCGACGAGTAATCGAAAAGAATGACGTTCCAAATGACTTCGTACAGTCGATGACAGTGTGCCTCCGGTAGTCATGTCCAGTCCAAACGACTCTGAGATCATTTGTTATACCACGCTGTGCTCTTGATTTCCATGGGCGTCCAATCCTGTCGTTCGAGTATCCTTCCGTCATTGACTCTTGTGCCACTATTCACATGCGTTAATCACCCACACTTACGGTATATCAACAAAAGCTCATACAACAACAAGGCCCTCGGACACGTACAGAAACACGCAAAATGCACATAACAAACTCTACCTCTTAGTCTTTGCCGCTTGCTCTTCCTGCTGCCGCATGGCCGCTCTCGCGCTCCTCGACCCGCCCAGTTTCGGCCCCTTGGGTTGGTCTTTCGCACCAGGAGGCATAGCAGGTTTGCGCTGTTGCCGTTCCTCAATCGAGTCGAAGTACTCTGTACGGAAGCGCTCGACCATGTCGTCATCGGTCCCAGCAAAACGAGGGTTGACGGGTGCTTCGTCAAAGTATTCCACTGTACACGTTAGTAACGGAGGAGAGAAATGTAGGATTGATATACGTTTTGCTTCGCGGAGGACTGCTTCGACCATCTGATCTCGCCGTATGTCGTCGCTATTTCTGCGCTTTGGCCCGCGCCGTGGCTTCCCGTCTCTGCCTAGTCGAACTTTGGGTGTTGGTTCTGATAGTCCACCTTCTAGTTTCTTCCAGTCTTTATGCGTGCGGGAGGCAGCATCTGAGCCAAGATCTACTTCTTCCAGCTTGCCTTGACCAGCCGCCACACGATTGCTGTTTTCGGTACTACCATCTGCGGCACTGCTAGCCGCTGTTGTTTGAATGGAGCTTGAAGCGAAGGTATGCTTGAGGTCGGGTGCTATTACAGCGACTGTTGGTTGGAGATGTCTTGGTATAGGCCAGCCGTACTGGCGATAATTCTGTTCAGCCAAACGAGCTTCTACATACACCGTCCTGATAGATTAGCCTGTGATCTTCACCACGGCACAAGACTGAGATGACTCGAGCTAGCAACAACTCAGAAAATGTAGGTCCACTCACATCTGCTTGTCGCTGCTGTCGACTACTTGCCCAGTCTGCGCTACAAAGCGACTTGTGTACTGATCAGGCCGCGGTACTTCCACTTGTACCAACTCAGTTTGTGGGGCTTCTGTCTTCCGTGCAGTATCCTTGAAGCGATCACGAGGGCGCTTGCGATTCCGCAGAATCTCCTTCAAATTTCGTACCGACTCTTCCTCATCTTGTACAACTTCCGGCGCATCGCGTGATGTTGAAGCATCGGGAGACCGATCTTCTGTAATTGTTGGAGCATCGCCATCTATACGTGCCCTCTTTACATGTGCAGTCTTGCGACGCTTGAAGCGGAAGCTTGGTGCTGTACTGTCCTCTTCCACTGTTGTCATAGTTGAGGTTGACGCGAGGTGAGTGACGGACGCGAGGCAGTCGGTGCACAAGTGACCGAGGTAGGTGCACGGACTAACTAAACGACGTCACATGGAGACTTCGACGTCTAGACGATTTAGCTTGAGCGTTATGTTCAAGGACAGCATTGTTAAATAGGATGAGGCTGTGGGGATAACGTTTCGATCTAGAGAGGATATGAGCAAATCATTGTTGGTTGTAGTGTCAGTCAAGTAGCATTGAGTAGTAACTCTACGAACTGCATTGGTCCACAACCAAGCCATAAATACAAGAGAAGTTGTCCCAGACGTGGATCCTCCCATCCCTGATGCCATGAATCGTATAAGCGTTGCCGAATCACCGCCCGTAAAGGGAAACACTGTTCATCTTATTTGAACGTTCACCACGAATATAAAACACGTGCAGTGTTCATATATGCCAATCAACTTCCACCTTTAATACCTCTCTATCGTTGCAGACGTGCGAACAGCATAAAGTGGAGCATGAGATATCTGAGTCTATCACTGGCACAATTTGTTACGATGATCAATTGAAGGAAATGGTATTGGTGTAATCTACATAGCCATTGAGCGATCAGCTACCAAAATGCAACAGCTTTAGACCAGGAAGAAAGAGACAGGCATATATATATACAAGCTCAGTCAAGAGCACCGTCCTTCCTCAGGGTCTCGTTCCCCCAGAACTCGCCCTTGAGCGCAGTCAAGCCGCCAGCCGGCTCGCAGCTCTTCCTTCCACTCAAGGGGCCAGGAGACGGGACCTTGACACCGCCAGCCGCGTATGCTCGTCCCTGGGAGTTGAGGGCGGTCTCGCCCTTGCTTCCCTGGTCCGCGCCAGTACCGCTGGCGACGCCGGGAGCACCGGGCTGTGCGCCAGTGGTCTCGGTAGCGTGCTTGAGAGCGTTGAGCAACGACTGGGTGGTCTCGTAGGTCAGGTCCTCGTAGAAATCGTCGTTGATCTGGATCATGGGGGCGTTTGCGCAAGCACCGAGGCACTCGACTTCGGTCATGGTGAACAGGCCGTCCTTGGTGGTCTGGCCGTGGTGGATGCCAAGGGTGTCCTCGCAGGCCTTCATGACGGCGTCGCTATTGCGGAGCATGCAGGGGGTCTGTGGACTGTCAGTTGTGCGCCAGCTACCCGGCTTCGCTCCATCTTACCGTTGTGCAGACTTGGACGTGGAACTTGCCCACAGGAGTCCTGTTGTACATGGTGTAGAAAGTCGCGACTTCGTACACACGCATGGGAGGCATCTCCAGTATCCTCGCAACCTCGTTCATGACGCTGATGCTGGTGAAGCCGTGCTGGCGCTGGCCGAGATCGAGAAGAGGCATGACGGCGGCCTTCTTGTACTGCGAGGGGTATCGGGAGACGATCTCCTTGATGAGCTCCTCGTTCTGGGCAGTGAACTTGAAGGAGATCGAGGCGTTGTTCTCAGGCGAATCGCGGTGCTGCAGCCTGTATTAGCAGTGCAATTGGGGTGCAGAGGGCGCAAAGAGGAGGTACTCACGACCATGAGGTTGTCAGACCGCGCAGGCCGGGATACGCTGAAGGCCCGCCATTGAGGGCGCTGAGCCTGCTGGCGCAAAACGCGGGACGCACTGCGGCATGCAAAGGGTACCAGTTTCGAGGCCATTGTGGAGGGAGCTGTGGGTTCGGGTTGGAGGCGATGGCGTAGACGACGTTCAAAGATGTCAATGTTCGAGCTGGTCCGGGTGTCAGCTGACCAATCACCGCAAAGCACTTGTAATCCCACTGTGCAGCCGTCCTCCATCTCAGCGCTCACAGTTGGGGCCACTTGACATGGTTGCTGCATACTTCACGCAAAGCCAACGCCCTCCTTTTTGTAGTCGTAGAGTATCCGCTGTTCAAGGAACTGCTTTGAGGTCTGCAATGCATCGACGATTGTACCTCGATGTCACGACCAATACATTTGCGCCAGTCATCACCAGCACGCTTCATCCATACTTGTTCAGTATAGAGCGTCAACCCATCAAGGATTTTTAGAGTCACAGCATACTTGCAACGCCCTGCCTGATCTGAGATGGCATCTTCGATGTAGTGTCCGCACGCGACAGAGCGCATGCAGACCTCAAGACCCACTTGGTACCGGTGCAGCGTGGCGGTCAACGATATGTTGGCATCTCGGTATCCCCAGCCCTCTGTTGAGGGCTTTCAGTCTCGAGTCCAGACGCCTTCTGGCGCTTGCGCCTCACTTTAGTGGAGCAAGGCGAACAACCAAGAATTCACACGTTTGTACTGCTGTCTCCATACGCACTAACATTGCCAGCATGCCAAACACTAAGACCATTTCATTCATGTGCTCCACTTCTCAGGTGGGAAGTCACATGTACAGCACGATCACTTAAAAGACCCAGCAGCCACGGTCGTGCACGAGGTTTCAGAACTTACCTCCAAGTAGATTTAGGTCAGGAACACCCCACAGTAGACATGTGTAAATTTACATATACACACCGTGAATGTGGACATCGTAATCAAGACCACATCGACGTAAGAGGCTGCGAATACTTTGCGAGAACTACACTTCACTGCCAACCTGACAATCCGCGGCACAAGGACCGTGTCTCATTCATCAAAAAGCATAAGAACGGAATCTGCGACAGATGCATTCGCGAGGCAGAGGCGGATGAAGAAGCGCAGCAACGTAAACAATGGGAGGCGCTGGAACTGGCAGCCATACTGAAAGAGCAACAAGAAGCACCTAAAAGAGATCAAAAGGCTCGAGAGGAAGCAGAACGTCAGCAAAAGGTGGAGGCAAGACGGCGAGAAGATGAAGAGCGGGCATCGCGAGCGGAGAGAAATCGCCTAGCGAAAGAGAAGGCACGACTTGCGCAAGAACAAGCAGATCGCAAAGAGGCTGAGCGCTTACAAAGGGAGGAGGATGAACGAGAACGCAAACTCCAAGCCAAGGAGAGAGCCGCTGCAGCGGAACGACGGCGCAAGGAAGCTACCGACAAGGAAGAAAAGCGAAAGAGGGAGCTAAAGGCTGAAGAAGAGCGTGCTCGTCGACAAGCAGCAGAGGATGCCGAGCGTCGAGCAAAAGACGAGGCTATACTCCAAGAGGAGCGAGACAGAGTCGCCCAGGAGGAGCATGAGCGCAAGCTGCAGAGGAAAAGAAACGAGGATGCTCGGCAGCGCCAGAAGGCCGAGGCAGACCACCAGGAGAGGATGCGAAAGCAGAAAGAAGAGCTTGAACGCATTGCACGTCAAGCCGCAGAGGAAGAGGACACTGAGCGTCTTCGAAAAGAGATGCTCGAGCGCGAGGAGGCAGACAGAAAAGTCTCCCAAGCTGCCAAGGACCAAAAGAAACGCCACGAAGAAGAACGCCGGCAAAGAGAAGAATCCGAACGCAAAGCACGACTCGAACGAGAAGAGCACGAGCGACTAGCCCGCCAACAAGCAGAGGACGAAGAGGCCGAGCGCGAACGACAAGCAGAAGCCGAGCGCGAAGCCCGGCTAGAGCAGCAACGACAAAGATTAGAGGCTGAGCGAGTAAAGCGCCAACGGGAAGCGGATCATGAAGCCATGAAAAAGAAGCAGCAGGAAATAGCAGCAAAGAAGCGCGCCAACGACGAGAAAGAGCGTGCTCTCCAAAGAGAGAGGGAAGAACTGGAGCGCGCCCAAGCCAAGGCAAGACAACGAGCTCCATCTCCCCCAATCCCCGCATCCCCACCCCTCAAGTGCTCACCATACACAAACACCCTCGACTACAGCAAACTAGTCGGCAACGTCGGCTCCCCCGAATTAGGTCATTTCACCATTGGCGGCCGCCGCGCGCCTCTACACACCTCTCAGCAACCGACTACTGAACCACCCAAAACCCCTGCATCGCCGCCTGCTCAGCGACCAGTAGCAGCTCCTGTCGCTCGACTGGGCGGGACCATCTACTCCAGCCCGACGGATTGGAAAGTAGCACCAGCTGCGTCGACGCCGTCGACGCCTGTAGTAGGTTGGAAGAGGAATGTGCGCTCAGGTTCTGGGACGAAGAATACTGCTCCTCCTCTTCCTACTGAGCCGGCTATGGATCCTGTACTGCAGCAAAGACTGGATGCCCAGAGACGGAAGTGTGAGGATGATGAGGGTGAGGTGGAGGAGCCTGCGAAAACCACACTTTCATCGTCTACATCTCCCCCAGTACAATCCATCTCTCGCCCGCTAGCACCCCTACCTCGCTCGCCAGCACCAGCACCAGCACCAGCACCAGCACCAGCACCAGCACCACCTCTCAAACCCAAACCCAAAACCGCCCCCAAACCAGCACCGAAACCGAAACCGAGCACTCTCACCACTCCACCCACGACTCCTTCTTCTTCTCCAGCTCCTCTACAACCCAAAACGCTACCCCCGGCTGCATCTCCACCTCCAGTCCCGGCTCCGAAACCATTCCAAAAACCAAGTTCTGCCTCTGCCTCAACACCTACATCTACAACGACACCGAAACCACCCCACCGCATCGCTACTCCCCACTCATCCACAGCCACAGTGGCAGCCAGCGCCAAAACCTCGTTCCCCGTACCTACGCCTATACAAACCAAATCATTGACCCCAGCTGCACTTCCACACACCTCGTCAAAACCATCCATACCTCCGGCTCCAGCACTACCTCCATCTCTACTTCCGAAAGCCACTTTGACCTCGACTTCAACGAGGTCATCAGCCCCGGCAGCAAGAGTACCACCACCACCACCATCACTACCGCGCAAAAACACAAACATGCGTAAGAAAGACGGAAGCGATGTTGATGGAGAGAGTGACGAGAGTAATGGCGAGAGTGAGGAGAGTGAGGTCAGTGAGAGTGAGGTGGGGAGTGCGTGGGATGATGAGTCGGTTGTTTACAATCAGAGAAGGAGACGGGGGTAAGTAGATAAGATGATGTGTGGAAGTTGGCGAGTGAGGGAGGAGGAATCGTGTATGATAGAGATTGTATCAGGTATTGATATGCTTTTGTATAGCTACCGGAACTGGATAGCTAGCGGTGTAAATGGATGTTATAAATCCCGTTTTGATATCGATAATTGCTTTTCTCTCGTTCGCCGGTTGAGTTTCCACTTTAACTGTGAGAGAAAGATGTGAACGTGCTCGTCTTAACGGATGGAATGTAGGAGACAGTCTCATCTCAAGACACGTAGTACTCCCTCTCCAGCGCCTCAGCGGCATACAAGACATCGTTGTCGGGAAATAGTCTGCTTTGAGCAGCACTTTCGAGATCGTCCTGACACTCGTCGTAGGTTTTGCACTACTGCTGTCAGCTTTTCCTCCATAGAGAGGTTGAGAGTAGCACGCACCATATGCTGATCATATGCCGAATACTCCAGGAACGCAGCGATCTTCCTTTCAAAGTCCAGAGACGTTTGGTTGAGCGTCGCATCGAATTTGCGCGCAAAGCCGCCAGCGTATCTGTTCCTCTTAGTACCAAAGTACTCACTCATCTTCAACAGTTGTGGTAAATCTCACCCACAAACCTCTACATCTCTCTCCTCGTTCCTCACGACATCTACCACAAGTCTAGCAGATACAACATGATCCGCGTGATCGGACCTCGCGTCTTCCTCGTCCGGGATCCCGGTCTTGTAGTCCAGCACGCGAATATCTGTAGCGTTGCTCTCATGCAACACAGCAGCGAGTAAGCCTTTGAGCGAGTCAAGCGTATAAGTCGCGTTCCCATCCGTAGTGGTAATCGTCTTGATATCGCCAGTATACAGTTTCCGCAGCGACTCGCCATTACTCACTCCATATCCCTGGCCAGCAGGCCCACCGTCCGGCAGTCGCAGATACAACATCTGCATACTCGGCACCTCTGGGCACGAAGACAACGTAACATTACCATCGCCCATCTGCACTGTCCTCGTCTGCCAACTCTGACCCCCCATTTCCAGTCCGCTCATCCACGCATACGCAGCTTCGAGACCGTGTTCAAGGGAGCGTGAGTGGTTCCCCGCAATGCCGCGGTCGCCAGATGTGAAGACGACGGTGGTGATGCATTTGTAGACATGGAGGTCGTGGAAGAGGTCGGGATTTTGGTACAAGAGGCTGTCAACGGGGTGGGCGGTGAAGTAGAGTGAGCCGCTGTCGGGGTTAGTGGGTGTTTGCAGATTGGCTGTTGACTTACCCAGTGCATTTGAATGTGTGGGAGCTTTTGGGCTGGGATGTCACCAGTGAGAGTAGTGCGAGGAAGGGGAAGAGGAGTGTGCGTAGAGAGTGGAGGGAGTGCATGTTGGTTATCTTGCAGAGATGTATCATTCGGTGAAGCGATTGAGGAGAGTTATGTGAGGTTTGTTGAGAAATATTTAGAGCGGTTGTATCTTGATGTATTGCAGGAAGGAGCTGCCCCGAGGCAGTCACGAAAAACACTGAATCGACCACCATGAAGACTCCAAACACGCAGTTGACCTCAACACATACAACCGACATAAAGCTCAGCGAGAACAAACCACTCCTAACGATACCTACCAACAATCTTTCTCCTCTTCTCAAACGCATCCCCCGCCGCACTCCCGCTCCCCCTCGGCCCATCCTCCACGGGCCTCTTCCTACTCTTCTCCAAGCTACCCTGACCCCTACTCCCCTCCTTCTTCTGCGTAAGCCTCTCGATACGATCAATGCCTGCGCCCAACCCTCTCCACTCCTCGCCTCCAAATCCACCCGTCCTCCCCTTCTGCATCTTAGCCTGCTCCTTCTTGCTCTTGGGCGCCAGACGCGTGAAATTCGACTCTTCGTACTCGCGCCTCTCGTTCTCCTCGCGCCGCTCTTTCTCAGACTTGGTGTGTCGCCCGCCGTGCGTAATGGTGCTGCCGATGGAGGGTTCGGCGATGGGGGCCGAAGACAGCTCAGTCGCGATGAACTCGTCGAGGGTGGCTGACTTGTTGGGGCGGCGATCGCGGCGTTCGCGGCTCTCGGTCGTGGGCATCGCCATGGGCGTAATCTTAGGCGGGCGATAAATCCCATCCTTTGCAGCTTCGCGATCACGACCGAAGGATTCCTCAGCCTTTGCGCGCGCAACAGCAGCCTTGTTTGGCGCAAACGACATCTCGTCCTCGGAATCCGCAGTCTGATCCGACGCAACAGACTCGGCATCACTATCCTCTTCCCCACCTGACCCCCTCTCCCTCCTCGCCTTGGGCTTCCCAGCCGCCGCCGCCTGCTCTGCGCGCCTCTCCGCATCATCCGCGCTGCGAATAATCTTATCGATATTATACTTCAACCGGTTCTCCAGCGGCCGAACTCCCTTCTCCAGGTAAACCCTAAGCTCCACCAACTTCTGCACCACCTCATCTTGCGGATGTAACTGCGCACTCTCACTCTCACCCGACGAGCGTGCCCGTAACTTGAGCAAGATCAAGAAGACCAGGTTTTGGAGGTACGAGAGCAGGAGTTCGTTCTTGACGTCGAGGAGCGAGATGCCTTCTTTGGGCGGGAGGAGCGCCTCGTCTTGGGGTAGCGCCTCGGTGGCTGATTGGATCGACGTTGTAAGTGTCGCAAGGAGCGACTCGAGAGAGTTGTCGACTGCCATTATGTTTTGCAGGGTTGTTTTGTCAGTCGCGTCGCGAGTAGTAGACAAGTCAAGAAATTTTTGGATGCTTCGTTATCGATAGGCAAGAGCGCTAGTGAGACAGACGCTAGTAATCACCCTAGTCGATTGCGATTCGAACTTCACTGCATCCTCCTATAAGCCATTTGCTACATAAATACTCAATGCGATGCCAAAGAACCGCTCATCTCTCTCAAAGAAACAGAAACTAACCCCCACAACAAGCTTACCAAACAATCCAAACTCAGCATCACCACAACTACCAAACCCGCACACAGAACTTGCTGTAATCTTGATGTTCCAATCCTATAATACATAACCTGACCTCCCCTCTCCATCCATCCATTCACTAATCCCATGCACTAATCCACCACAACCTCCTCACGCAATTCCAAAACCCCCATATATCTCACTCTACCACTCCCTATATGCCCTTCTTTCCCTCCACCCGCATCATCATCCCAGTACCCAAACCATGAAATATGTATGTATATATAGCACCGCGACCAACAGAAAAAAAGAAACATATAGTCAGAGAGGAAGAAGAAGACGCCATGCATTGCGAGAAAAAACAAGGAGCCCCCAGCAGCAACAACAACAACAACAAGAAGCCCAGGCGCCCATCTGAATGCCAAGTCAAGAAATGCCATTTTGCCAAACATTACGTTTCCTAACCCTAGCCCCCCCTTTCCCCCTCCCAACCGAGCGAGCGAGCGAGCAACCAGCCGATGACTTGCTTTGCGGCGTGTAACGGAGCCACCGAAACGGGAGTCAAGCAGAAACCACGACAAGAAGACAGAAAAAAAAAAACAAGAACAATAAATAGCAGAGGATATACTGCAGGAACCTCCCTTTCTATGCAATTCATCAAATCCCTGATGACCGTGTGTTGAGACCGTCCCAAAAAAAACCGGTCAATGATATGTATCGTCGTTGTTGCGTCATCTGCTGTCGCAAGTGCGAAGTGCGAGATGCGCATTCCAAGTGCTGCGATGCGATGCGATTGCAGCATCTCCCATCGTTTCCCTTTTACATACAGTAGGAAACGCCCGCCCCGTCCCGCGTGCCAAGATAGTTCGTGTTATAGCGGAAAAGCAGCCCGTTTCTGTGTTCAGGATTTTCGGAGTTTCATAAGTTCAGGTGGTTTTGATGGATCAGGCGGGTCCACAAACTTTGTCATGACGAGAGATAGTTCTTTGAAAGCGACAGGTTTCGTGACGTAGGAATTGAAGCCAGACTCGACGCACTTTGCGTAGACGTCGCCGAGGACATTGGCGGACAGAGCGATGATGGGGTGGCGACGGTAGCCGTTCTTCTTCTCCCAGCGTCGGATTTCTTTGCAGGCCTGGTACCCATCTTTGTTAGGCATATGTAGATCGCACTACACAGAGGTTAGTATAGGCTGTTTACATCACAACGGATAGCACGTACCAAGATAATAGAGTAGTACCCTGGCGGCTTGGCAAACACTGTGTCTGTACACTGCACGCCATCAAGGACTGTCTCTGTAGTTACATCAATCTTGGCGAGGAATTTGAGAATGACCTGGACAGTGTTAGCAATGATACTGGTTTGAAGCCAGGTAGAAGAATAACTTACAGTCTGATTGATGTGGTTGTCTTCAACGAGCAACACCTTGTGGCCCTTACCACCGAGTCGTCTCTTGAGCTCTTCGAAAACAAGCTTTTGACTGACGACAACCTGTTGTGCTGTATCCTGGTTGCGGTCGGTACTGGATTCGCGCTGCTTTTCCGGATCGAAGATGACAGCAAACTTGGACGGTTTGAGGGGACGGTAGATGAACTGTAGGCGTCGATCTTGAGCAAGCTGCTCATAGTCGTAGACCGAAGCTTCTCTCATAAGCTCCTTCTTCTGAGATGGATCGGACACTACAACCACGGAAGTGTTGCCAGAATGAATAGAACTGAAGATTTGATCCATGATGGCGTGTACCTCAGCAGTGTCATGGAGGACCAGAACGACATGGGTGAAGATGACTGGATTCTCTCCACCAATCATCCTCTGTGCTCCGATCAAGCTTTCCTCTCCCGTGACCTGATGTGGAATGCCCTGTGGAAGAGTGTTCTTGATATGGCGGATAGTAGCCTCTCTACTGTGTACCAAAGGACAAACAACCAGGATAGAGTACATTGGCGGCTGAGCCAACGGTGAGGTGACGCGAGGCGGTGCTGTTGCAGGCCGCGCCGTGACATCCGATGATGGCGAAGTGGTAGAGTTATCTGAGCTATCGGCTCGCTTCGGAGGCAGGGCGAGGTTGATTTGAGGATCTGGACTGGTGACGCGACTCTCTGCCAAGAACGAAGACGCAGAAGACCTCTCAGAACGCAAACTCGACTTCCCAGTAAGCGCAGCGCTGGTTAGCGAGTGATCTGAGCTACCCGAAGACAGCGAGGGCGAATCTTGCGATCTCAAGGAAGCGGCTGAGCTGATTGTCGTTCCTGGAGACTTGACGCTTGGCTCAGAAGATATACTCGATACGCGTTTGAGTTGCGCACTCTGCGCGGAAGCGGTAATCTGAGGGAATGCTGGCTTCTGCAACGGTGAAGGCTGCACAGGTAGGGGCGGTACGATGCTCGAGAGCTCTGTGGCCGGCGTCTGAGGTGTCGATACCAACGGCTTCGGGAAGTCATCAGCTGTAGGGAGGCCAAATTTGATCGTGAAGAAGAATGTAGAGCCCTTTTCTGGGACGCTGCGAGCATCCATCTTTCCTCCATGCAATTCGACAAACTGCATGGAGATGGCCAACCCAAGTCCTGTACCGCCGTGCTGCCTCGTACTACTTGCATCAATTTGGCTGAATCGCTTGAACAGATACTTCGCTTCGCTTTCAGTGAAACCCCGTCCTGTATCAACCACCTCGAACCGTACCATCGTTTCGTTCTCGTTCAACGGACCGGAGCGCTCTGGAGGCTGCAACTTGCAGCGGACAAAAATCTCTCCTCTTGGCGTAAACTTTATAGCGTTGCCGACAACGTTCAGAAGCACTTGTCGGATCCTGAACTTGTCGCCCTTTACCATCGAGGGCACACCCTCTTCCATGAGGTAGTTGAGCTCGAGGCCCTTCTGAATAGCCAAACCCATGTTGAGATCGTTAACTTCCTCCAGAAGTGACGGCAGATGCAGCCACTCCATAGACAACTTGATCATACCAGCCTCAACCTTGGACAGGTCTAGGATGTCATTGATCAGGTTGAGCAAGCTAGCAGTACTGGCATTGATAATGTTGACGTGCTCCAGCTGCTCTGCATTGAGTGGGCTGTCCTGGAGGAAATTGACCATACCAGAGATACCGTTGAGTGGTGTACGAATTTCGTGAGACATGTTGCTCAGGAACCTAGTCTTAGCATCCATAGTCTCCTTTAGTGTCTGCTCCAGCAGTTTGTGGTCGTTGATATCAGTAGCAGTGCCGTACCAACTCTCTTCGACGCTATCTTCCGCAAGCGACTTCTCGAGCAGAATTCTGACCAGATGCCATCTGTATTCACCGTCTTTGTTACGGAGTCGGACTTCCGTAGAGTATGAGGCACGGCCATGTGCATCCTTGGCAACCTTGAGAATACCAGTACTCGCCAGTCTGGAAAGCTTCGCTTGCGGCATGTCCATCTTGTCGGGTGTCGAACCAGGACTTGTGACCGTCTTCTCCGTTTCCGACGAGTCGTCAGAGGAAGATGAGTGCTGCGAGTTGTGCCTGCTATGCTCCGGTGGAAGCGTGGTCGGTACGTTGGCAGATCCGTCCTCGCCAATGTCTGGCAATTTGCATTTGATAACGTCGTCCGGGTGCACATACTCCAAGAAACCGTTAACGAGAGCATCTTGTTCAGCTTGTCCGGAGAAAGTGGTCCATTGCGAATTGCAGAATGTCAGTCCCCTGCGGTCAGAAACCACAAACACGATCTGAGGGCTGGAGTTTGCAAGCGCCCTGTACTTGGCTTCAGAAGCAGCCGTCTCCTGCTGCCTCGCTGAGTTGAGCTCAGCCAGATGCTGTTCGTGGAAGTCCATGTTGGTTCCGATCCAATGAACAATCTGTTGACGCTTATTCTTCAGAGGCGCAACTCGAACGTAGAACCACCTATAACACTTATCAAACCGCTGCAAGCGAACCTTCTTCTGCAGCTGTTGACCTGTACGCAACGACTTGTTCCACTGCTCGAGGTACGAATCACGATCATCCGGATGGATCGATTCCCATGGATCTTGAAGCACTTGGCGAGTGTCTTGGCCTCCGTATATAAGGAACTTCGAATTCACCCAAGTGATCGCGCCAGTTGTGGGCGCAGCTGTGAAAATCTGAACAGGCAGCGAGTCGATGATCGTACGCAACAAGCTCTCCGACGGGGGCGGCATTTCGAAGGTTTCTGTGATCGAGTTCCTTCTCGCGTGTGTTGGAGGTGCTGGTACACGGCCTCCTGGCGTGGTCGCTGCAGGTAGGGATTGAAATGACGACCCAAAGTCCGCGCCATACGAATGCAAAAGGGAATGGCCCCGAACGTGCTGTACTTTCTTCCCTGTACCCGACATATCATCTGTAATTGCCTTGATCTCGCTCTTCGGTGTAACAACATCATCTTCGTAATATTCCACGACCGGATTGACGCTGGCTCGTTTCTCAACCTTCTTGTCGGACGGCTTCCGTTGAATGGAGTCTTGCGAGGCGGGCTGGCTCGATGTTCTCGTCGATTTCTTCTTCGAGTCAAAGTAGCTCTCGACAGCTTCACTACCCGCAAGATAACCCGGTGTGCCGCTCATGGAATGCTTGCTTGAAAAGCCCAGAGAAGCTGCGTCCCAGCCTGGCGTGCCGGTAATGGAACCACCAGGACTATGCTTGGAGCGCCCAGAGTAATCAGACGGGCTGGTAACACTACCTGCTGTCGAATGGGAGAGATCATCGAGATCGAGGCGTAGCAGGTCGTCTAGGCTTTCTGGGTCCGAGACATTGGTGCTGCCAGGGGCTTGGCCTGCGAGTCGTCGTTGTCTGATCGAATTCACTTGGACCTGGGCGTTAGTAAACTGCCACGCATTCGAGAACGTTGTCGCTAAATGAGGTCCAAGATGTTTGAGTGAGTTGGTGAGGTTGCGAGGATAAGGGACGACAGGCGACAGAAGGGAGAGAATGGCTATGGGGGCTTTGCGCACAAAGCTCTCTTTTTGAGGAGTTGAGGTCTGCGAAGACTGTTCAGACTGTCTCCGTGACAAGCCAGGTGTTTGGGCGGGTGTGCCTGAATCAGTGGTATGCATGATTTGAGATAGTGTAGGGTGGATGAGTGGGATGTGTGTGACAGTGCTCGCCCGGTCGATACCAATGGCCTCGACGACACCATACTGAGTGTAGTCTTGGGGTGATTTGGAGGGGTTAAATGTCTCCTCGTCAACGTTGCTTGTAGTGTTAGCAAAGAAGGGGTTGGAGTCGCCATCATTCTGTATGGCGGGTGATGGAGCGGGAGACTGTGCCCACGGCGAAGATGGATACTGTTCGTACTCTTCGTAGCGAGGCCGTAATCCTAGAGTCCCAGGGCCAGGCCTAGAGGTAGGTCCAAGGTGGGGACGTCCAGCCTTCTGTGCCTCCTGTCCTGCAACAGTAGCTTGAACTGCCGACGGCTTGTTCTCTTCTGTCTTCTCTTTCTCGGCAAGGTCTTCCCTCGAGGTTGACATGGATGTCGAGTAATCCCGCGTCAGCGTCACCAATCGTCCTCTTTCTAATACTCGATTCACCCCAGTGTTGTCGATCAATGCATCTGGTTCGTGGTCAAGAGCGCGAAGTACGTTGAAGACAGCGGTGGGTGGTGATGCTTCTCCTCCGACACTCGAAAAGTCAGGATCACTGAAGGAGGGATCACGAGTCGAGGGGGTGGTGACAAAGCCGGGGAACGGCGATGATGGCCCGTCGAAGGAGGCTTGCGAGACTTGCCTCAATGGGTGCTCTCTTATATGCTCTTGCGGTGCGTGGCTGGCAGCTCTTAGCGGTCCTCTAGGTCGAACAGGTACTGCGGGTGTGGGAGAGTCGGGGAAGGCAGCCTCGGCCTTTTGTCGCTCGTGGCCGGCGAAGGAATGGTGGGAAAAGAGCTTCGGCCTCTTCTCTGGAATCACAGTGGCTGGTGGCTTTTCATACACTTCTGTCTGCGGCGTTGGCCTTTGCACTTTGATGGAGTGGTCTCTGAATGCTGGAACGTCGTGATAGGTGGCAGCACGAGGACTGTCGCCACCAAGACCAGCCGTGTAGGTCGTCTTCTGGCCCCAGGGCACGTTTTCAATGTCAGATGCGTCTGCTGGTACGGCAAGTGTCGCTCGATCCGCGCCGTAGTGGTCTCTTAGGATTGCTGTCACGACGGACCACCATGCTGCAAGGCCCGGCTCAGCGCCCAGCCGGAGAACCAAATCATACAGATTGGGACTGGGGTAGCGGGGGTCCTCGACTTCGGAGAAGAAGTGGCCTCTCTCGCCCGGTGCAAACGGCGTCGTGGAGGCAGCGGGGGTGCTCGTCTCGGAGGCGACACGGTCCTTTGGCACGGCCCACTCGCGCGAGTGGATGGCCGAGACGGTGGGCGACAGGTTGGTGAAGGGCATGTGGAAGGACGAAGCCCAGCGTGGCGTGTTGGGGACGGTGGGGAAGGGATAGGATGGCGTCCTCAGGGCCTGGTGGCCGGCGGGCGTGGGTGGCACACTGCCGCGAATGGTCCTGGCCGACTCGGTCGACTCGGTCGACGTCGTGGCCCCCGTGGGCAGCGGGCTCGGAGTGCTGGCAAAGGCGCCTTCGAGCGTGGGCGACATGACGGCGGCGGGCTCCTCTTTGATGGGGGAGACGCGGTTGGCGGCGCTGGCCGAGACGGTGCGCATGCGCGCGCGCTGCTGCTGCTGCAGTATCTTCAGCTGCAGGCTGCGCAGGCGCTCAATCTCGATCTCGTCGGGCGAGGCCTTGCCCGGGGGGACGACGTCGGGGCGGTCGCCCTCTTCTGCGGCGGCGGCGTCGTCGTCGTCGCTCATGTCAGTGTCCGTGTCCGTGGCGGAGGTGGAGGCATAGGCATAGGCATGGGCATGGGCATGGGCATGAGCATCGTCGTGGCGGTCGGCGGGCGGAGCGGGTGCTGGCGGCGGCGGTGGGTGGTGGAGCGGGTCCTCGGGCGGTGACTGCCTGGGCACCTGGTCGCTGCGTGGCAGGCGCTGCAGCAGCGGGCGCGGCGGTGCGTTGGGCGAGGCGTGCTGGGCGTGCTGTGGATGTGAATGGGAGGGCGAGTGCGAGTGCGAGTGCTGGGCGGGCGACGAGGCGGTGACATCAGTCGTCGGCGTGGGCGACGGCTTGTGTTCTCTGGTCATTCTTTATGGCATCCCCCTGTCCTCCCCGCGGTTTGGCAAAGAGAGGTGAAGTCGTGTCAGAGGGCCCGGCCCGGCAGGTGTTGACATTCGATGGCAGCGCACGCGTGCACTTGGGGGTGCAGAGTGCAGAGGGCAGCGTGCAAAGTGCAAAGTCGAAAGTGGAAGATGACGTCGATGAGAAAAGGCGAGTTGAGCGTGCAGCCAGGCACACGGCCAAATGCGCCACACAAGTCCAGCCGGGTAGCCACGCAGACGCAGCGCAGCAACAACAGCAACAGCAACAGCAACGGCGAAACACACAGCGTCCAAGTGCGGTGTCTGAGGCTGCGAGAGGGCAATGCCGGCTTGCGCCCGAGGATGGACAGACAGGCTGGGAGGTGCTGGGTAGTGAGAATTGGCACTTGGGATGGTGGGCTAATCCCCTGTGGATCCCCGTACCATCAGGGAACTGGATCAGTTAAGCGGCAGGCGGCTGCTGCAAGTCCAGCCCAAGTGTCTGTTCTGCGTATGCAGACAGCCTGGCCAGAAGCAGAAGAACAGTGGCTGCCGTGTGCAGCGGGCAGAGATCAGCAGAATCGCCCACTCGCAATCTGCAACAATGGGCATGCTGACATGGGAGGGGAATTCGTTTCGATGCTGCTGTGCCAGCCTGCCGCCAGACTCTGCACGCCTCCTGCGCCCACCAGCACTCGCTCAGGGTACGGCCGCTCGGTACAAGCATACGTCACCGCTGCGCGCCAAGTGCTGAGAACCTCGAAGAACCGACACCATGCCAGCTTCCACCGTGTCAGCAGACCGCACCATTACGCTGCCCGTCAAAGAAACATGACAGCGAGTGTAGCACCAACAACTATTGTCAGAGTACATCGCGATCGTCTCACTCGCTCAACCTGCTCTGGACTCGCCCGCCGCACACCCACGCCGCCGGCAAGTGCTAGCTACGTCGGCGTGGCTGAGAATGGGCGCCGCGGCATGTCAGGGACCCCTAGCCCCATCGTCTTCAAATGCCATGGTGTTCCAAACGGGGCGAGGCTCCGCCTGTCGCGTTGGAACAGTACCGTCGCGAGCCAGCCCAGCCCTGAACTAGCTAAGTCAAACAAGAGCCTCATTTCCTCCATAGGCCATTACCCCTTCGATACTTTCGCAACATGCACTACCGCTGTAGCAAAACACTTTGTTCCGCCAACCGCTGTAATCCCCATATCGGGCGCAACCTAACCATCCATTCTCCCGCGCTCTAGGCTCTCTGTCACCTAGGTGGGCATCTCCCTCCCAAGCCCCTCCCCCGGTCTAGACGCCCTCCCTGCGTGTACAATCCCAACTCAGGCGCCCAACAACACAGCACTAGTCCATCTACCCTCTGTTTCAAGAACTGTAATCGCATCTCACCTCCTACCTTTTCCATCTCAAAAACCCCTAATCAACTGTGACCCTCCCTCCTACACACTCACCTCACCTCACCACAAAACCCACAAACAAAACAAACCCAAAGGAACTCACCGGAAGGGTAGATCCGGCCGAACATCAGACCACAAAGTACACACTAACCGAGAAACGTCGTATCCTATCCACTTTGCAGTTGCGAAGAGAGTGCCGGGCCGGGTAAGCCACGTGCGCTCCATCCATGCTATCCACAAAAAACCATCATGGCCGTAGGTAGGCTAACTCTACACCGTCATTGTGCGATTCATCTTCTTCCACCCACAAACAAATAAAAAGTTAAACAAACAAAATAGATAATAGAAATAAATACCTGCTATACATACACATATCCATGTAAACTGCACACTACTTAATCTCGATTTACTAGATAGGTAGATAGATATCTAAAAGTAGTAACTATACATACTCTCAAGGGGGGGAGGGGGGAGATAGACCAGCTAGTAGTGTTGGATACCTAGTAGTGTAATTGCAGTTTCTTATCATGATATGGGGAGATTTACGGCAAGTGGATGGATGGATGGATGGATGGCTTGGGAGACTAGTGGGGAGGGGGGAAGGATTGATTAATCAATTGACATCACAAACACATACGACGATATGTACAAGAAAGAGAGAGAGAAAAATGGTATAAATTACAAACACAGCAAGACTAGACAGATATCCAATGCTCACACGCCCAGATAGGTACCGCTCGTGATGCGCTTAACACTAGTAACAGGTTTCCACTGCACAGACGGAGGAGGAGACTGGAGAGCATTTTCCTCTGCATCAGCAAAGGGATCGTCCTCGGGGTCTTGCTTGACGTCTCCAGGAGCGCTGAGGCTGACTCCAAGGCCGCTACCCAGACTCAGCGACTGCTCGCCGCTGATTTCCCATCTGGCTTCCGTGTTGCCTGGCTTTGCTTCTCCGTCGGTGACGAAGCGGGCGCGGAGGCTCTGTGCTGGCTGATCGCGGGATGGTGTTACGTCGCCCAGCCGCCAGTAGATGAGGCCCTTGTCCCTGGAGAACGTACCGGCTGGCTTGGACTGGCATGATGTGGCCTTGGATCCTGGCTCCAGTCGAATGACTAGTACTAGGTTGCGAACTGTGATGCTGGAAGCGCCCCTCAGATCGAATTGAGGGTTCAACGAGTAGTTCAGGATCGCCGAGACCTGAGTGGGCTCTGCTTTCCAGAGAGGTGTAAGGATGATGGGCGCCAAGGCGGCGACGCTGTTGTTCTCAATGTGCAACTGGTAATGAAAAGCGACTGACGTCTTTGTGATCTTGGTCAGATCGACCGTGTAGTTTCCCGGGTTGTCCGGGATCTGCTCAATGAAAGCAGGATTTGGTGCCACCTTCTCGAGCACAGGGAAGTTCTCCAAACGGATGTGTTCGGTACCAAACGGCCCGGCTGAGATGTCGATGGGGTTGAATGCGAGCGCCACCTGCCCGATTACCATGGCCTTGGTAACATTGCCTTGTTCAAACCACGCACTGACAGTCTCTACAAGTGAGGCGTTTAGTCCTGGCTCGTGCAGGTCAGGGTGCTTGACGGTTGCGCTAGCGGAGCTGCTCAGCGATCGGCCCGATCGAATAGACTGGGTGTCCGATGCTGGCGCACCATGTTCGTCAGACAGCAGACCTCGATGGGGTGGTTTGAAAGCTGGAGAAGCGGGTTGTGGAGGTGGAATGAGTGGAGGAAACACTGTAGGAGTGCTTGGCGATGGGAATGTAGCACTTGATGGCGCCGAACCGGTGGCAGGGAGAGCAGGAATCTCGCCTATGCTCTGCATCTCCGGGACTGCAGGGTTCGGCACGAATATCGTATTACGAACATCACGACGTCCCCGCAACGTGCTGTTCCGCTTGGGCTGGGCAGCTTGCTATGATCTCATTAGGCCGAAGTCATTCCACATGTTGGATCTTGCTTACCGCGCGCAGGGTATTCACTACGCTTGCCATGGCAGCATCATTGTCTTCACCCTCTTCCTGGATCGGGGCGTTTCTGATGTCAAGTTTGAACTGGGGTGTGGAGTTGCTTTCGCTTTGGGAACTGGAAAATGTCAGTGTGTGGTGATCAGTGGTGCGAGCAAACGTCTTACAATCCTGCTTCACGTTCGGCTTCAGTGATGGCATCGAGGGCTGAAGGTGGTACCGAGAAGCCCTCGGCGTCCTTCTCAGGCTCCGGCTTAGGTTCATCGATTGGAGGCGGAGCCAGAGATTCTTGCAGCTCGGGTATTGAGTCTTGGACGGTGCCGTTCACAGGGCCTGCGCTTGTTTCGCTTTCGATAGGTGTCGCAGCAGCAAATCCGTTTGGCTCGTTGACGTCCCTGGAGGGCGGAGGGTGTACGGGAGACGGGGCTCTTTCCGACTCACGCCTGGATGAAAGGCGTCTCAAAGGCGAGCGTGGTCGATCTGACGTGGAAGAAGGAGGAGGCAAGTCGCGATCCTTGTTCTTTGCTTTGCCGAAACCGAACGCGGAACCCAGGTTTGAGGATGATTTCTGGTCAGGCGAGGAGGCGCGTCCGTAGGGGTGCGCACTCTGTCGTCTGCGACCGAGTACTGTTCCAAAACGCTTGAGAGGATTCGAGCTGTGCTTCTCTTGTGCTGCGGATAGTCAGAAAGTGTACTTGAAACGTCAGAGATAACCGTACTGGAACCGCTCTTCTGGCTTCGAGCATCGTCTGCGGGTCCTGCAGCTGACGGCACTGGAGGTGGGGCCAAGTTCCTCGCTGGAGAGGCCGGTGGTGGGTTGCTCATCTTGCGACTTGGCTGCGGGATGTCTCCGCTGCGCAGCCTCAACGACCATGTCTGGATCTCGTCTGCCGTCTCGATGTTCAGCAGCACGTTGAGCGTCTCTTCGGCTGTGATGCGGCTGCGCTCGACCTGGTCGACCTCGTGTGTCTGGAACTGCGTCAGGGCGTCGCGCAGATGGTTGAGCCTGCTCTCGTCGACGGCCTGCAGCTTCTCAAAGACGAAGGGCGCCTGCGAGTCCCACTGCAGCTCGGCATTCTGCTCCTCCTGGGCTGCCTCGCCGACCTCGGAGGGCTTCGCCTTCGCGCCCTTGCTCTTGAGCTTCTCCGACTTCTTGCGCGCAGCGTCAATGTCCTTTGCCATGGCTGTCAGGTTGCCCGAGATGTTGCCCATGGCCTGGACCTCGCGGTTGCTTGCGTAGAAGTCGCGCAGCGGTCGCTCGACGTCGGCCTCGATCTTGCGCGCAAGGTGCTCGTGAGAGCCAGCGACGGCGCCGGTCGCGCTCACGATCTTCTGCCAGGGGACCGAGAAGATGCTGGCGGGGGTCAGTCAATGCGCGCACAAACGAGTCGCCCAGGCGCATACCCCAGCTCTGAAGCGTCGTCGGGCGGGTGCCGGCTGGCCAGCTTGCGCAGGCCCTGGACGTATTGTTCTTCGACGCGGCGTCGCTCCTGTGCACCGGTGAGCAGCGTGGCATGAGGCGCGTGTCGCGCGGTCTGCTTCACCCACCTGCAGCCAGTCGGCAATCTGCGTGTTCAATTGGCCGACATGCTTCATGCGCCCATTGAGGACGTCGACGGCCTGCGCGGGCGAGAGGGCTTGCTACACAATGCGTGAGTCGACGATGGCGGGCGGGCCGGGTGACAGGGTGACAGCTCACCAGCACTGCTGGGTACTCTTTGCGCTGGAGCTCCATGGCGACTGCGGGGATGGGCGCACAGTCACGGGACGAACACAAACACGCCTAAGAATACAGCTTCGACACGCTCGTGAGGTGTTGATGGAGCTGGGCGAGCTGTCACCACAGCAGCAGTACGTAATGAGGTTGGGGCTCGAGGCGGTAACGCAATGCGGCTAGGCACGCGGTTGCGGCCGGGATTGACGTAGGTAACCCGGTAACCTGAGATGCAACCATAAACGTGGTGCACCCCAGCGAGGATCCAAACGCAATGGGCGGGGTTGGCCCACGTAAAATGGCCGATGTCGACGTGGATGGGCGGGCGCCAGGGAATTGCACACTTGCACACACATGCGCTGGTACCTGTCAACCCAAGTCGGTGGACCCTGCTGTTTTGGGCCGTTACATGGCTCGGCAAACGCGACCTTCTTCACTCCACTGACCGCTGTTTTGCGACGCTGAAAACAAAAACAACCCTCCCGACACTCCAAGAACGCACCCTCCCTCACATGGCTGCTCAAGACTGGCGTGTAGCCTTTGGCTTTGCTGCCCGCATGGCTGCTGTTACGAAAATGCAAGTACCACACCCATGTACAACAGACCCTTGAACCCTGGCACAGGGAGCACCTCGTAAGAACTATCGCTTCCATAAGACATCGATTTCACGACTCACAAATCACCGTTGTTGCCCAAGAGACGACCTTTGAACGCCTCACTCCCAGCCATTCTCGGTCTGTTTGGGCCGAATCAAAGGGAACGAGCGTTTTCTGACAACTCTGGGTAACGCAGCCTTGATCGAGATCTGGACCATGTTGTGCTCGCGAACCACTGTTATAAACTGTTTTTTGCGTTTCAGCGTCCTGCTTTCCATCACTTGTTTGCAATGCTCACCTGCATCAAGCTAATCTTTCGCAGAATAGACGCATGTCATGCGTCGAATCCTCTGCTTTCAGCAAATGATGCGCACAGGGAAGCGATCGTAGCCGAGACCAGGATATACGATGAAGCCCGCTCAGTCGTACGAGAACACCGTTTTTCGGTCTAAAGGGTGGTTGGTAACGGTGATCTAGGACGAGTATGAAAGTTTGTGCGATGAAAAAGTTGCGAGTTATCCTCCACGGTCACTTCAGTTTCCGACACCAGAGGTAACGTCTATATGCTATACACTTGCACCAAAATGGTCACTCACACATCCTGCAGGACACGAAATACGTACCCACTCCCGGCGCAATCACAGTGGGCATGTATCAGAATGCTCTTTACTACAGGGAGGGACTCTTCTCTGCCATCTACAAGGCGCCAGCTTTGAATGAAGATGGCTACTTCCCAGCAGGTGCACCGTCAAGAGCAAAGTTTGTCGCACTCAAGATCACCTCACCGTCGATGATGGAGCCACCGCACGACTCGAGGCGCGAAGCTGAGATTTTGAAGAAGGCAGCATCGACAAACGTCACCCCACTGCTGGATACCTTCCGAGAGGAGGGCAGCCGTTTCGTCATGGTCTTTCCCTTTATGCAGTTTGATCTGAGCGTAGTGTTGCGCGAAGGAAAATTTGCGAAGACACAGACCCGGATCTGGTTGAAGGATCTATTCTCTGCTCTTGCATTTATCCATGACCAAGGAATCATACATCGCGACGTGAAGCCTTCGAACATCCTCCTCAAGACGCTCGACGGGCCTGCGTATCTTGCAGACTTTGGCATTGCCTGGGCGCCCAACACTTCAGGCTCAGAAGCGCCCGACGCAAAGATCACTGACGTCGGTACAACTTGCTACAGACCTCCAGAGCTGCTCTTCGGCAACAAGTCTTACGATTGCAGCCTCGACTTATGGGCAGCTGGCTGCACCGTTGCCGAGATACTGGAGCCGGACCACAATACTCTTTTCGATTCTGGAGAGCTCGGCAGCGATTTGGCGCTGTTGCAGAGCATTTTTAAGAAGCTTGGTACACCTACATTAACTCGATGGCCGGTGAGTACTGTGATTACCCTCGCAAGCAAGCGAACGCAGCTGACAATACATAGGAGGCAGCCAAGTTCCCTGATTGGGGCAAGGTGCAGTTCTACGAGTACCCAGAGGAGCATTGGGGCAATTTGTTGCCGCGAGTATCTGAAGAGGGGCAGGACCTCATCAATGAGCTCGTCCGGTACGAGAGCGGAGCACGAATGACAGCCGCGAAAGTAAGCGTGAACACTACAGCGTATGAAAATTATCCAGCTGATCATTTCAGGTTCTCGAGCACGCGTATTTCCGCGATTAATTTAACAAGCATATGCTCGCATGCGTGCTGGAGCAAATACATAATGCAAAGGACATAAACCCACACACAGACATAGATATACCATCAGCAACAAAGATATATGAATGACAAAGAAACATTATTACATCATACCTTTTCCCTGTATGTCAAATTGGCTCGTGCGTGCTAGTAGTGGAAACGAATAGTTCTATTACTAGATACCTCTAGGTGACTAGCAACAGTTTTGTACATGACGTCTTTTCCATGTATCTCAAGCTGGCTCGTATCAGGCGTAGTCGCGTGTGGCCGCTGAGGGCGGACAAGGATGTGGCGCTATTTGATGCAGGGTTTCACCTTCCCGAGGATAGGGCTGGAACTCCATCATAGCGAAGCAACTCCCTGTAAACAAGCCGCCACATCACCCCTTTGAGGGCAAAACAAACCCAGGACCGTCTGCATGTTCTTGCCAACCAGATAGCAGCTGTCTGGCGCCCATAGCCCTCCTCCCTCACCCCGTTCTGGCATATTATCCCCCCGCACCGGACCGTCGTTCAATATGGCATTCTTATTCCGGAACAAGCAGAAGAGCAATGCGGAGCTCACGCGGTCGACCAAGGACCTCACTGTCCGTCTTAGCCAGGAGGACAAGCCCAACCCAAAGGTACGAGCGTGTTTCGCAGCAGAGGAGCCCAACGTTGCTGACCATTGCCAGTTGGAAGAGGAGCTTGCGCGGGACCTGCAGCAGATGAAACTGCGGCTTCAGGGCACGCCTGGTACGGTCACAATTTTGCTGTTTGCTACTGTCAGGCTAACTCTGCTACAGACACCGAAGTCAATCCCGAACTCGTGTTCCAGCTCCTCTCGTCTATTCTGAGCGAAGACCTCCTCTACATACTGGCAATCAACATACACAAACTGCCGTTCGAATCGCGCAAGGATGCACAAGTCGTCTTCTCCTCTGCCTTTCGCTACAAGCCTGCCGGGCAATCGGACCCTCAAGTGCTGCACCACATTGTACAATTCCGGCCAGACATCATAATAGCACTATGCAGAGGCTACGACAGACGAGAAAGCGCTATGCCTTGTGGAGGCGTGTTGCGTGAAGCGTTGAAGTACGATGCGATCGCTGCGCTGCTGTTGTATGACGAGGGCGACGAAGAGGGGAAGCAACTGGATCTTGCGAACGTCAACCCAGACGTACCTGCGACGGGCAACGGCATATTCTGGAGGTTCTTCGACTGGATAGACAAGGGTGCCTTTGAATTGAGCGCCGATGCTTTCAACACATTCAGGGTGCGTCTGTCTATGTAAAGACAGTTGATCGGTTGCTAACATGTGAGCAGGAAATTCTTACAAAACACAAGCCTCTCGTGGCGACGTTTCTGCAAACGAACTTTGAAATGTTCTTTTCCAAGTACAACAGCATGCTGATATCATCAGAGAGCTATGTGACCAAGCGACAGTCTATCAAACTGCTGGGCGAGATCTTGCTGGATCGAGCGAACTATAGCGTGATGACGCAGTACGTGGACTCGGGGGAGCATCTCAAGATCATCATGAAGCTGTTGCGGGACGACAGACGGATGATCAACTATGAAGGGTTTCATGTGTTCAAGGTATGTTTTTTGCAGGTTGTCCAACACTTACGGTCAAGGCTAACGGTCCAGGTGTTTGTCGCCAACCCGAACAAATCGTTGGCGGTGCAACGAATCTTAATCAGTAACCGCGAGAAGCTGCTCCGGTTCCTGCCCAATTTCCTCGAGGACCGCACCGAAGACGAGCAGTTTATCGACGAGAAGAGCTTCTTGATACGGCAGATTGAGCAACTACCCAGCCAGCCCATCGCACCGCCAACGGCAGCGTGAGGGGCTGAGGGTGGATGATTTCCTTTGTCCGGGTTGGAGTGCATCAGCGGCGTTGTGGGTAGTGTGGCTTCAGGGTGGAATTTCCCCAGGCATATCCATATTACAAGGGCGTCGGCAACAGGGCGCATATATCAATATCTAGTATCAACTTTACAGCAGCAGCAGCGTCTTGTAGCGTCAGACTGTGAGTGACATGGCATGAAGCGTTCTTGCAACGAGCAGCCACAGCGCCACGCTTCCCCGCTCTCCAAGACCTGTCATGTTACGACGACACGCGACCCCCTTGGACGGCGATTGGGCGCGTTTCGGGGTCAGCGTGGCGCACCCTGGCTCAAGGGCAGAAGTGTTACAGGCCGTGTCGAGCAGGACCTAAGCCCTCAGGATCTGCCACAGGCTCCCGCACACTCGCCGCACGCTGCTATCTGCCCCCCCCGTACCTGCAGCAGCGCAGCATCGACATCATCGCCCAGCTTGCTGCGACTACTGCGACTACTGCCCGCGGTCGTGCCCGGCTAACCCCTGGTGCTAGCTCCCACCGGACGGCGGGCCCAGTTGATCTGATCGCCAAGTGGGCTAGACGAATCAGGCGCGAGCCTGGGGGTAAAGGGCAGAGATGACTTCAGACTCGGCCGTGGCACGCTGGCTCGACGAC
The DNA here is from genome assembly GCA_027946375.1 of Neodidymelliopsis sp. IMI 364377. Classification (NCBI taxonomy): domain Eukaryota; kingdom Fungi; phylum Ascomycota; class Dothideomycetes; order Pleosporales; family Didymellaceae; genus Neodidymelliopsis; species Neodidymelliopsis sp. IMI 364377. The sequence goes on along the minus strand of JAPEUT010000099.1, from coordinate 40,666 downwards.
ACCGCCTCGAGACAGCCGCCTGACACGTTGCGGCACCCGGGAGACGAGTTTCCGCTGCGCACCTTTTCCAATCCGCCCTCGACGTCCAGCCTGTCGGACCTCAGCAGCGACGACGGCGCGCAGCTGATCCACCCGCCGACGCCGACACTCACGACCACGACCACGACCCTCACGGCCAAGGCGACGTCTGGCATGGAGCAGTCGACTCGCCGGCGATCCTCCTCCATCACTGGCGCCGCCGCTGCAGCTGCATCCCACAAAGAGGCGCGCAAGCACCGCCGGCGGCGAGACGACCACATTGCCGAGGAGGGCGAGGACAGCTCGGGCAACGCCTCGGACAGCGCCTCGCGCAGCGACTCAACCGACGCCGACGCCGACGACGACGACAACATGAGTGCAGACGGGCTCGAAGACGACGAGGAGACGGGGCTGACCAAGAAGGTCCGGCGCAAGAACGCCAGGAGGAAGCGCCGCAACACGCTGCTCGACCAGCGCATCGTGCCCGACGCCGGCCTCTCCTTCACCCGCGAGGAAAAGGCCCTCGCCGACCAGAGCCTCTACCGCGACATGCTCATCAACACCGCCTTGATAGGCCTCTGGTGCGAATCCCTCCCCCGGCTGCCAATCCACCAATCCACCACTCTACCAAGGGATGCATGCTAACCAACACACCACAGGTACCTCTTCTCCATCTCCATCTCCGTCTACAACAAGTGGATGTTCAAAGTCGACAAGGGCGACGGCGCAGCCCAAAACATCTTTCCCTTCCCTCTCTTCACAACATGTCTGCACATGCTCGTGCAGTTTTCCCTAGCCTCGCTCGTTCTCTTCCTCATACCCTCCCTTCGACCCCGACACGACTCGCTCAACCCGCACGCGACCGGCGCACGTGCCGAGCCAGTCGACCCCAAGAAGCCGCTCATGACCAAGTGGTTCTACTTTTCGCGCATAGGGCCCTGTGGTGCTGCAACAGGCATGGATATTGGCCTGGGCAACACGAGTCTGAAGTTTATTTCCTTGACCTTCTTCAGTAGGTGCTTGATCGGACACTATCTGAATGTCAGCTAACCGCAACAGCAATGTGCAAGTCGTCTGCACTCGGATTTGTCCTCGTCTTCGCCTTCCTCTTCCGCCTCGAGCAGCCCTCATGGCGCCTCGTGCTCATCATTGCAATCATGACACTCGGCGTCGTCATGATGGTAGCCGGCGAGACGGCCTTTCACGCCCTGGGCTTCATTCTCGTCATGGCCTCGGCCTGCTCTTCCGGCTTCCGCTGGTCCCTGACCCAGATCCTCCTCCTTCGCAACCCTGCGACCGCCAACCCATTTTCCTCGATATTTTTCTTAGCACCCGTCATGTTTATCAGCATCTTTGTTCTCGCCGTCCCCGTGGAAGGATTCGGCGCCCTGCAAGAAGGCCTTGCACGTCTGTTTGAGCAAAAGGGCACAGCTCTCGGCGTCGGCATCCTGCTGTTCCCTGGCTGTCTTGCCTTTCTCATGACATCGTCCGAGTTTGCTCTGCTGAAGCGAACCTCGGTCGTCACACTTAGCATCTGTGGCATCTTCAAGGAAGTCGTAACCATTACCACTGCGAACCTCGTCTTCGAGGACCCGCTCACACCCGTCAACCTGACCGGTCTGATTGTCACAATCGGCAGCATTGCGCTGTACAACTACATGAAGATCAAGAAGATGCGCGAGGAGCATCTCCTCAAAGCACATCTGGACGGACAGGAAGAATACGCCCCCGTCAACACGGCAGATCCAGACCGCGGTGGCAGCCGACCATCAGTGAGCGTAAACAGAGGCATCAGAGCCAGCCTGCAGCTTGCACCTGGTGTGGGTGGCGCCGCAGGTGCTGATTCCTCAGCAAGAGCCAGTCCGGTGAAGCGGCCGGAGGATCTGGATTAGACATTCCTACACCTTCTACAATGGCTTCGTCTACACTGGCTTGTTTCACACTGACTTCTTTTACACTGCTTTCTTTACACTGGCTTAAGAGCGCATATCTTCTTGAGATTAGACGGGCATTTTTGCATGCATTCTTGGCGTTTGGGGTTATATTGAAGCGAGACTATCGCTCTGGAAGATACCCTTCCCTAAGACCGAATACACATTTTCTTGCGTTGAATAATTGACGTTGTGGATATCTGCATAATAGTGAATATGTGATGTGGAGTGGTGTAGCCTAGCCAAGAGGTACTATGTAGATCTCGGTCCCTTTTCGAGAGTGGCAATGATCTAATCAATGCACGCTTCACGAGGGTAGCGCAGCGCAGCACCGTCATGTGCTCTCCCTCGTAATCTCACGCTCTGCATCGCGCCTTTGCAGCACTACCCTCCACCTCTGTCCATTCCCCGGACATTTGCCTCGCGGACCCAGCGCAACGTTTCACATCGCTGCCCAGACTCGGCGCTTAGTTACCTACCTAGGCCCAGCTCAACCCCCAGGCCGAGACAGATAGGCTTCTCTCGCAACCGCGCGCGCTCTTCTTTTTCCCACGCCGTGAGACACACACCTCACACCCTCTCGGCCAACAACAATGCGGCTCGTCGCCCTCCTCGCGGCGCTGCCCGCCCTCGCCCTCGCGCAGACCCTCGACGTCACCGTCACCAAGCCCGTGCAATGCGAGCGCAAGACGCGCAACGGCGATAGCGTCGCCATGATGTACAAGGGCACGCTGCAGGACGGGACCAAATTCGACTCGAGCTATGACAGCGGCGTGCCGTTTAAATTCACGCTCGGCAAGGGACAGGTTATTGCCGGCTGGGATCAGGGCCTCCTCGGCATGTGTATTGGCGAGGGCAGGAAGCTGGTGATTCCTAGTAATCTGGCGTACGGGAGTCAGCGCGTTGGGCCGATTCCTGCGGGGAGCACGTTGGGTGAGTTGTTGCTGTTATTGGAGTATGGGTGTGGACAGGGCTAATGAGAGGCAGTATTCGAGACAGAGCTTATGGGGATTGATGGGGTCGAGGTGGGTAATGAGCCTGTTATCGTGGCTAAGCCAACGCCCTCGTCTACGCATGAACAGGCGCCGAAGGAGAGTGAGGCGCTGAAGGAACAGACGACGCCTACACCACCTGCAGAGGCGTCCAGCTCTGCGGCATTCGCTGCGCCGACCGCTACATCGACGCAACTCGCAGATGCCCAGGGCAAGAGCCCTCTCGACGGTGAAGACGGAAAAGGCGAATGCAATCTCCTCGGCGACTTTGCCCTGATCGTGCAGGCAGCGCTGGGTCTCCTCGCCGTATCATCACTGGCAGTCAAGCGGCTGAGAGAACACCCCCGTCGACCGATCAAGATCTGGTTCTTCGACGTGTCCAAGCAGGTCTTTGGCTCGGTGCTGCTGCATCTCGCAAACGTCCTCATGTCCATGCTATCATCAGGCCAATTCGACGTCCAGGCCCAAACACAAGCCGCCGCTCTCTCCGGTAGTACAGACGAGAAAGGCGATGAGCCAAACCCCTGCTCCTTCTACCTGCTCAACCTCGCCATCGACGTACGTATCCCTTCAAAAACCCACAAAGACGAACCACCCAAAAACTAACCCTCATAGACCACAATCGGCATACCCATCCTGGTTCTCCTCCTCCGCCTCTTCCACCGCGCCTTCCTCCTCACCCCGCTCGCCAGCCCCCCCGAATCCATCCGCTCCGGAAACTACGGCCACCCACCACGCGCCACGTGGTGGCTCAAGCAATCCATCATCTACTTCCTGGGTCTAATCGGCATGAAACTGTGCGTCCTCGCGCTCTTCGCCCTGCTCCCCTGGATCGCCTGGGTCGGTGACTGGGCACTCCGCTGGACCGAAGGCAACACGGCACTGCAAATCACCTTCGTCATGTTCGTATTCCCCCTCGTCATGAACGCAGTGCAGTACTGGATCGTAGACGGCTTCATCAAGGACCCTGCTGGTGCGGAGAGCGGGTACGAGGGCGTCGGGGACGTGGATGAAGAGGACGCAGACGACGATGACGAGGAGTGGTTGCAGCGGCAGCGACGGAGGCGCGAAGCAGGGATTGATGATGAGGAGGATAGTGCGGATGATGGGGCTAGGGTGTTGAAAGAGGCGAATCCTACCACCTTGCCTGTTAGGAGACAGTATGATCCTGCGGTTGATGGGGAGGGGAGTAGTAGGGAGGCGAGTAAGACGAGGACGGATTAATGGTGTTGTACTATATTTTAAGCTATATATTAATTTTAAGAATTAAAGACATTTATCTTTTTCTGTCTTGTTTTCCTATACTTTCTGCCTAAACCGCCTCAGCGAGTAGGCAGCTGAATAGGAAGATGTATGCAGGAACACCGGAGAATTACTGTGTAGAGGGGCGTGCATCCACAAGCTACGTTCCTTGTAACCGGTACTTGCCGGATGCGGTGGATGGCGCGCGCGCTGCAATGCTTGGAAAACTTTCTCTTGACTGCACAGCTCGAGCGTCCAGAGCCACGGGCGAGCACACGCACAGAGCAAAAGCAGCCAAGAAACTGGCTGGAGCAGGCATTGTTGCCGTTCATTCCGTGCGAGCCTCTCGAGCTAACGGCTAGGCCTCTCGCGCGACGCGCCCTCTGACCTTTGTTGCGGGAGAACGTCGGACTGCAGTTGGCGAGCATCCATCGTCATGTCGCAAAGCTCGTACCCAGCGCCGCCTGACGAAAACGCGCCGCACCCGTACACGCCGCATCCATATACGCCTCTGTATCCGCAGCACCCCAATGCGCAGCTGCTCGACGGCCAGGCAGCCCGGGGCGCGCCCTATCCTCCACCGCCGCCACCTCCACCGCCAGCCGAAGCGGGCTACCCCAAGCTCGAGAACATCAACGAGGTGTTGCAGGCGCAGGCCCTCCATGCCAACCATGCCCTGACCGACCAGCGCCCACCGCTGCCGGGCCCAGCGCAGATGGCTTCGGTGCAGCAGCAGCAGCACCAGCATCAACACCAGCAGCAGCAACACCAGCAACAGCAACAGCAACAGCACCAGCAGCCGCAGAACAACAAGCCCAACCGCCTGCGCAAGGCCTGCGACTCGTGCAGCATCCGCAAGGTCAAGTGCGACGAGTCGGGCCCGCCATGCCGTGCCTGTCTGGCCCTGGAGATTCCATGCACCTTCGACCGCCCCAGCAGGCGCCGAGGGCCCCCCAACCGCCATGCTGAAGCCATCAAGAAGCGCCGTCTGGACGAGACAGATCCCACCTCAGGCCATGCATCGCCGCAGTCGCCCACCAACGCTGCCCACGCGCTTGCCCAGCTGCAGTCGTCAAACCCCACGCAGCTGTCTGCCGACGCCATATGTCCCCTCCACACTATGAACGCCCTCATCGACGACTTCTTCACATATATCCACCCCCTGTGTCCGTTTCCCCACGAGCCTTCGTTCCGCGAAGCCTGGGCCCGCCGCGAGGACTACACAAACCCCTCCTTCCTCGCGCTTTTGGCGTCTATGATTGCTACTCTCGTATCGTCGTTCCCACGCAAGCCGCGTCTGCACTTGAAGACACAGACACGACACGAGTATCCCTCCCATCTCTCGTTGGTTGACAAATGCCGCGAGGTGTGTGCTCAGGCACGAGGACCTGGCTATCTGGATCGCCCAAGTCTGAACGTATACGACGCCTGCACGTCCTATTTTCTGGGCTTGACCGGTGCATACGTATTCCAGTGGCGTCAGCTGCGGCTCTACTTCGCCGAGTGTCTGACCATCATTCGCTCGCTGGGCTTGCACAAGGCTCAAGAACAAGGTTACACACATCTGGGAAGCATACCAAGTGCATGGGGTTCCAATGGCCCCAACTTTGATGGCGCACGCGACTTCAAGCTGGATCACATTACTGAGCAGATCGGTCGGAGAGTTTTTTGGACCGTCTTTGTGGGCGTGCGGTACGTCCTGCCTATGGCGCGAAGATTACTCGAGTATGCTGATCAAAACCTAGGTCAATACAGCAGCTTGGCGCATCCTTCGGAGAGTTGACAATTGCGCCTGCAACGCCAACCGAGCCTCTACCACCTTTGCCTGTCGAAGTCGACGACGTCCACATCTTTCCCAACGAGATACAACCTCAGCAGCTTGGTGTCATACCCCTCATCACAGGGTTCAACGTGAACGTCCGCATCTTCTTGTCGTACTCTTCGCTTTCAACGGCTGAAATGGCTTTTGGAATAGACGAGGTATTCGATTGGGATCGACAGCAACGTATCTTTGAGCAAAGTCTGCAACGCTGCCGGCAAATCCTCGAAAGCGTACCAGATGTCCTCAAGGTACAGTCCAAAGCTGCACGCGATAGCCTTGCGCAGCCTAAGCAACCCTACTTTCCCCCTTTGCCTGACTTCGATAACATTCGTGATCCTGCCCTGAACAACTTCAATAGCTCCGATGCCGAGGATTTGCGCCGTTACGAGATCCAAAAGGCCAATGTATACGCTAGTCACTTGGCCACTCGCTCTTATCTCGTCGAGAAATACTTCATGTTGCATCAAAAAGCCCAGGCAAAAGCTCAACAGAGCATACACAGTCCCCCTAGCGTTCTGGCGACGGGCTTGGATAGATTTGTGTCCAGCTCTGCTACAGACGCAGAAGCGCTTGAGAAAGCAATGTCTGAGGAGCGTGAGCTTGTTGTCAAAGATTTACTCGTGGTGCTTGGCAGCATTGACATGGTTAACATGGAACCAAATGGCGATTCATTCGTAAGTATACCGCCCCGTTTGCGAGTTCGATCTGCTGTACCAAGCCGGCGATTTTAATCTATCTCGTCCTCATCATTCCCTGCGTGCACGAAGCCTCAGCTCGACTGCAAGCTTACATTCTATTCCAACAGACCCAAAAGATCCGCTCTATTGCAAGCACGTTGCTGGAGGTTCCCAAGGAGAGGAAGGGAAGCGTTGCATTGCAACATCAGGATTATCTTCACAAGTTTCTCGACATCTTGAGTAAGTTAGAGCGGGTTAGCCCTGATTCTGGGGACCCATCAGGAGCCAACCTAGAAGAAGAGACAGAACTGCGACTGTGGGCCGATCTGCGGGACCATCAGCTTAGGTTCCAAGAGCAGGGTGGAGTGTATGGGTTTTCTTGAGAGTGGGCACGACAAGATGACCAAGCTGCTGTGAAGGCTGTTGGTAACACTAAATTCCACAGAAAACGTCTTACAGTGCAGGTAGCTCAACAAACATGCATAATAATTAAGCAGCCAGTGCTAGCGTGTTGTTTGCAATACGAATCTTTTCAAATGATGTAATGTTGCCGGTTACTTGTCCATTCCTTCCTCGATACGTATACACATTTTGTAGAAATCTTGTACACAGCCCTACAGACAACGGACCGTTCTACATCTCTTGTTGTACTTAAAAATCGCATGCAGGTTCGATTGATACTCCGACCACAGGCCTTCTTATTATATCAAACTCTTGATCGTACATATGGATAGACTGTCTGATTCTCCCCATTCATGGCACAACAACAACTCCCAGGCTTCCTGCCTGTCCCACAACACTCCTCGCGATGCCTTCGAGACTTAGCCCTGATAACCTCGTTTCGCTGTGCTTGATCTTCGCAATCTCGTACACGTGCTTCAAGCTGACGGTCCCTACAGTTCCCAGAACGGCGTTCCCGACCGTTGGACTGCTTGTGCTGGTCTTGCCTTTCTGTCCATCGTGATTGTTCATCGGGCCCGGCACGTTTCCTGCGCCGCGGATCTTGCTTTTGGTGGGCGCAACGCCGGCGGCGGAGAGGAGAAGTGTTGCCGTGGGAGGTGTACGGAGAGAGAAGTGGAAGGATCGATCCGGTCGTACTGTAATGCGTGCTGGTATTGGTGTCCCAGGGTTATAGTGTGCTGTGCGTGCATTGAATTCCTGCATACTTGTGAGTTGCCATGCAATTGCGCGCAGACCTGAGAGATTGCTACTTTGCAGAAATCCATGCTCTTCACTCCCTTGCTACCCAGCGCTGGACCAACAGGCGGCGACGGCGACGCCTGGCCCGCGCCGACAATCAGTTTGACAATTTGATCTTTCGCTATCACTTTCCGCGCCATGATGTATGTGTATGATGATTGTAGCGTTGCGTCTACGAAGAGCTTCGGAAGTCCGACAGCGAACCTCCGACAGGTTTTTCCGGATCAACCCAAGATCAGCGCTATATGTACAAAACGTCGATCTGACACTCTCAAAATCTGCTGATATCCTTTCCAGATGTATCCGCGCTCGATGATAGCAGATTCAAACAAGTCAGAAAGATGGTATTCTGCGCGTCGATCACGTGACAGCGCGTTGGGGCGACGCGATGCTAGGCTCCGCTTGCCGCCACCCATGTCGCGCCAGTCAACATTCCAACCTTCTAACATCACTCCTACCCTCCCTCAAACAACCCAATGCATGTAGCCAGACCCAAGCTTACATATGTCTCCACTAACTGCGAGCAGGCATCGTCCTAAAACTACCGCGACGGGCGAATGCACCCCTGCGAAGCCTGTGGTGCGCTTGTATGGTGGCACTCCACAGTCGACAGAGCGTCTGCACAAGCCCTTCAAATGCCCAGGTTCTGCAACAACCACACGCGCATCAGAGAAGCCTGCTAGAAAGAGGCGGAAGGTTGACTATACCGGAGCCGATGGCGACAATGGCGATGCTGATAAGCCCTATTCCAACGACGACCGATTAGCGCTCGCCACTCGCGACATCAACCGGTTTCCGGTCTTCAAGCCAAAAGACAAAGATACAGCGTTCAGATCCCGATTTTCGATCCCTCTGCTGAACAAGGACACGACATCGTACAATGCCAATCGGCCGGCGCCACTTCTTGGTATGAGGTTAGGTGCTGTTTTCGTTGCACGTCCCCTGCACGACCCCAGTGGAGAGTTCGCCATCGTTCTTTACGATCCTACAGTTGACGACAAACCTGCGCCAAAGGAAGAGGTGGTGCCAAAGATGAGCCAGGAAGAAAAGAAAGAGATGGACGCACCCCTCGTGCACAAGAGTCTTGCAGAGATCCTAGGTCTGAAAAAGAAAGTGGATCAAGAGCGACCACGAGTACCGGTCGTAATTGATCCCAGATTAGCTAAAGTCCTTCGACCGCATCAGGTCGAAGGCGTACGCTTTTTGTATCGAGCTACGACTGGCATGATAGATCCAAAGGCGAATGGATGTATCATGGCTGACGAAATGGGCCTCGGCAAGACATTGCAATGCATTGCGCTCATGTGGACACTGATCAAGCAATCCCCTGATGCCGGGAGATCGACGATTCAGAAGTGTGTTATCGCTTGCCCTTCCAGTCTTGTGCGGAACTGGGCGAACGAGCTTGTCAAGTGGCTAGGTCCGGATGCCATTCACCCCTTTGCCATCGATGGCAAAGCCACGAAAGAGGAACTAATTCAGCAAATTCGACAATGGTCTATCGCATCTGGCCGCGCTGTGGTCCGACCGGTTCTGATCGTCTCATACGAAACGCTTCGCTTGTACGTCGATGAATTCGGCCAGACTCCTATAGGTTTACTGCTTTGTGACGAAGGCCACCGACTGAAGAACGGCGAGAGTCAGACCTTCACAGCACTGAATGGCCTGAATGTACAGAGGCGCGTAATTCTCTCTGGCACTCCCATCCAGAATGATCTTTCGGAATACTTTGCCCTGCTTAACTTCGCCAACCCAAATTACCTCGGAACACGGATGGAATTCCGCAAACAATTCGAGATACCTATCCTAAGAGGCCGCGACGCCGATGGAACAGACGAAGACCGCAAAAAAGGTGACGAGCGCCTCAAAGAGCTTTTGACTCTGGTCAACAAATTTATCATTCGACGCACCAACGACATTCTTTCCAAGTACCTACCTGTCAAGTACGAACACGTGGTTTTCTGCAATCTTGCACCGTTCCAGAAAGATCTTTACAATCACTTCCTCCAGTCGCCCGAAATCAAAAGCCTTCTCAGAGGAAAGGGTTCGCAGCCGTTGAAGGCCATTGGCATGCTGAAGAAGCTCTGCAACCACCCAGACTTGCTCGATCTTCCTTCTGACCTACCCGGCTGCGAGGACAAGCTGCCCGAGGACTTTGTACCCAAAGACGCTCGAGGCAGAGATCGAGAGGTCAAGGTGTGGTATTCTGGCAAAATGCTTGTGCTCGATCGTATGCTTGCCCGAATTCGTGCCGAGACCAACGACAAGATCGTTCTTATTTCCAACTATACACAAACACTGGACATTTTCGCTGCCCTCTGTCGGTCTCGCGGTTACGGCTGTCTGCGACTTGACGGCACAATGAATGTCAGCAAGCGCCAAAAGCTCGTTGACAAATTCAACGACCCCGAGGGTCCTGAATTTGTCTTTTTGTTGTCTTCCAAAGCCGGAGGCTGTGGACTTAATCTCATCGGAGCGAACCGACTCGTCTTGTTCGATCCCGACTGGAATCCTGCTGCCGATCAGCAAGCGCTCGCTCGTGTTTGGCGTGACGGACAGAAGAAGGATTGCTTCGTCTACCGATTTATGACCACTGGCACTATTGAAGAGAAGATCTTCCAACGACAGTCACATAAGCAATCCCTTTCGTCTTGCGTCGTCGATTCAGCAGAAGACGTGGAGCGCCATTTCAGTCTGGACTCCTTGCGCGAGCTTTTCATGTACAGAGACAACACGACGAGCGACACTCACGATACGTTCAAATGTAAGCGGTGTAGAAAGGAAGATGGCCGACAGGTCATTAAGGCGCCAGCGATGCTGTACGGCGATACAAGTACTTGGAATCATTTTGTCAACGACGGGGAGTCGGGACCGCTTGGAAAGATTCAAGATCTCTTGCTTAGGCAGGAGACGGCACAGGGATGCAACGATGTCAGTGCGGTGTTCCAGTACATAAGTCATTAACGTTATGCTTTGGTAGCAGCGGCGTTTTGGGTATCACATAGGCGTTCTTTGTTTAGGGAGGCGTGGCTTCGCATGGGTTGTTTGGATGAAGCGTTACGTGGAAAGCTATAGGCTGCATTACGTTAGATACGATAAGATCTCGAATTCGCCCAAGAGCGAACAAGATATTGTGCAGATGTTGTTTCGAACAACCCTGAAATGACAAATAGAGTTCGTGCTGAAATAGATGTCGCCAACCAGAATTCCCAGTAACAGGAATGCCGACACGCCACTGAAGATGCTCTGAAAAGTCACTGGCTGTGCTGATAGCGAAGTCAGGATTCTGGTGGATTTAGCGCTGCGTTGATTTCACAGTGCACTGGTGAAGAGTAGCACAGTGGAATAACAGTCATCTATGTACATCGCAGTAGGTGCGTGTGCGTCACAGTTGACGTTGGGCGTGAGGCCTGTGCTCACCTCCGCCATCGCCGAAATCTTGGGGACATGAGCTCTCCTCCCACAGCTACACTCCACTCAAGTGGCACACTGTACATCACGCCTGCACTTGCGCTTGTCGCACAAATCGAATTCATACGAACGAATCTTCAGGGTCACGCTCCCCACCATGTCGGACCCGAAACGGCGCAGAACCGGCGATGAGGACATCAGCGAATTACGACGGAATGCGCGCCAAACATACTTGGCCCAACGTGAGGCGCAACAACTTGCTCTTCTCCGTCGCCAGGTCGCAGAAGAAGCTGAGGAAGAGGAGAGGCTTGGCTCGAAGCTTTCAACAGAAGAGAGGAAAGATTTCGCTCGAAACCGGGAAACACTGCGGCTCGCAGAGGCAAGAAATGCTATTGACGAGCACCTAGACGGCTACCTGTTACCCGACGCCGACCTGAGCAGATCCGCTGCTCTTACCAAGAGACACAACGAGCGGGAAAAGGGCTATGACAAGAGTGAGGTACAGCTATGGGAGGATGAACAGCTCAGCAAGATCAAGAGCCAGGTCAAGAAGGCCGAGCGAGTTTCTGCTGATGACTATGAGTTTGTCTTCTCAAATGATATGGCTATCAACTTCCAGAGCGATGGCATGCCAGATCCGGACAAGCAGTTACTGGAAAAACAACTCAAAGAAGCGGAGCAAAAGGTAAAAACCATGGAAGACGTACGGAAAAACCTGCCTATTTACGCCTATCGAGATGAGTTGCTTGCAGCGGCCGAGTCTCATTCAGTTCTCATCATTGTCGCCGAGACCGGTTCTGGAAAAACAACACAAGTACCACAGTATCTTCACGAGAGTGGGTTCACGAAAAATGGCAAGATTGGGTGTACCCAACCGCGTCGAGTTGCCGCTATGTCTGTCGCGAAACGTGTGAGTGAAGAGATGGGTGTACGGCTGGGAAGAGAGTGCGGTTACTCTGTCCGATTTGACAGCAAGATCACGCCGGAAGTGACAAAGGTGGAATACCTAACAGATGGATTGATGCTCAAGCAGCTCATGTCCGATCCACTGTTATCTGAGTATGCCGCAGTCGTTCTAGACGAAGCTCACGAACGTTCACTAGCGACAGATCTGTTGATGAGTTTACTGAAGGAGCTGGTTGCAGTCCGCCCTGAGTTCAGGCTGCTTGTTACTAGTGCTACGTTGAACGCTACAAAGTTCTCGGATTACTTCGGTGGCGCACCGTTGTTTAATATCCCTGGACGTACACATCCGATCGAGCGTCTCTATTCAAGCTCGCCCGAAGCCAACTACCTCAACGCAGCAGTCACCACTGTTTTCCAAATCCACCTCTCGCAAGGACCTGGGGACATATTGGTATTCTTCACAGGTTCGGAAGAGATTGAGAGTGCAGGCGAATACATCCTCGAGACATCACGAAAACTAGGGTCGAAGGCAGGCCCTATTATTGTCGCCCCTGTATATGGTGCCTTACCCGCCGAAGATCAGCAGAAAATCTTCTCGCCAACCCCTCCGGGGCATCGCAAGATCGTACTGAGCACCAACATCGCAGAGACAAGTTTGACAATTGATGGTATCCGGTACTGTATAGACTGTGGTCTTGAGAAGCAGTCTGTATACGATCACAAGCGCTCCATGAACACCCTGGTAGTTGTGCCATGCTCACGGGCGAGTGCAGAGCAAAGAGCTGGTCGTGCTGGACGTACTGGTCCTGGTATGTGCTTCAGGCTATACACGAAGTACGCCTTTTACAACGAACTGGCGATGGAGACAGAACCAGAGATTCTGCGATGCGATCTTGATGGACCAATGCTTACTTTGAAGACTATGGGCATCAACGATCTGCTGAACTTTGACTTCATCGATCCGCCATCAACCACAGCGATAGCTGCGTCGCTCGAGCATCTGTACGCACTTGGATACATTGACTCAATGGGTAAGGTTACCAAGCTTGGGAGACGAGCCAGCGAGCTCCCTCTGGACCCCAAGCTAGGAAAGGCACTCCTCGCAGCAGACAAGTATGGATGCGTCGAGGAGATGGTGACTCTTGTCTCTATGGTTAGTGAGGGAGGTACACTCTTCTTCGCACCCAAAGACAAAAAGGTCGCTGCGGATCTTGCGAAGCAGAGGTTCTCGGAAGAAGCAGCTGGTGGTGACTTGATCGCTTTTCTCAAGATCTGGAATGAGTTTGTTGAGAATGAATTTTCGCAGGCATGGGCAAAGGAAAACTTTCTCGACTACAGGGCTCTCAATCGCGTTCGCAACGTACGCGAACAGCTTCAGCGCCTCTGCGACAAAGTGGAGCTGCCACACTCGAGCTCTGGGATCTCAGATCACGTTAAGATATTGAAGGCTTTCACTTCAGGATACTTTACGAACGTGGCGCGTCTGAATCGCGATGGACAAAGCTATTCCACAGTGTCACAGAAGCTGTCTGTGTTCATCCACCCGTCATCGTGCATGGCCAGAAAACAGACGCGCGACCGCTGGATTGTGTTCTATGAGTTGACAAGTACGTCGAAAGAGTGGGTACGGTCTGTTGCGCCTATCCAGGCGGAATGGCTGACCGAGGTCGCGCCGCATTACCATAAAGCGTCGCAGATCGAGGACCTGACTGACAAGAAGCAAAGCAAGGGTACAGGCAAAGTAGGTACCGGTCGCTGATCTCGACACTTATATATGTTTGATTTTTTTTTTTTTTTGGCATAGCGACAGGGGCAATTGGTGTCAAAATGGCGTAAAGTAGGTACTGTACATGGGCGACGAAGAAACAGACATGAGCCAACCTGATACCCCCAACTACTGTCCGTATTACAGGCTTATCACATACGCCTACACGCATTGTACAATTCTCCCAGTCTTCTAGCGCTTTTCGTTTATTTTCCAACGTTTGTGAACCGCAGATACGGTTTCACCTCCTTCACGTCCCCAAACTTCTTGCGCGCATCCTCTGTGCTTACACTTGGCGGCACAATCACATCGTCGCCCACAGTCCAGTTAATGGGGGTGACGACGCCCTTTTTGTCACCAGTCTGCAGGCTATCAATTACTCTCAGCACCTCGGTTGTGTTGCGGCCAGTGCTGGCAGGGTAGTCCATCTTTAACCTGATCTTCTTCGCAGGGTCAATGATGAACACAGAACGAATAGTGAAGGCGATTCCCTTCTCCTTGATGTTGTCGAGGTCATCTTGGGAAATCATATCGTAAAGGAAAGCGACTTTGCGGTCGGCATCGGCGATGATAGGGAACTGGACTTGAGTGTTTTGCGTCTCGTTGATGTCGTCGACCCACTTATCATGGGAGCTGAGGTCGTTGGCACTCTGTCTGAAGTTAGTTCAATACGACCTCATTCTACTTGCAAAGCCACACGTACAAGACCCAGCATCTGGACGCCACGCGCATCGAACTCATCCTTGAGCTTGGCGAACGCACCAAGCTCTGTGGTGCAGACGGGTGTGAAGTCGGCAGGATGGGAGAACAGAATTGTCCATTTGCCATTGAGGAACTCATGGAACTTGATCTTTCCGTTTGTAGTTTCGGCTTCAAAATCAGGTGCAACAGAACCCAGCCTCAAGCGTGGCCCTTCGGCAGGCACTGCAAGACCACGGCGAAGTGTCGCGACAGTGGGGCGATGTACACGCAACGCCGGGCGGGCAGCGGACGAGAGAGCTCTGGAAGCAGCACGGGGAAAGAAGGCAGACATTGTGATGTTTGAGATGGAGCAATGGCAGATTGTTGTAATGCTTAAGAACTTAGGATGAACTTTCTACGATGGCTACGATTACTAAAGTGGATTCGACGGCCATGGCGTCATCCCCACACAGAACCATCAGCCGGACCGAAAGCGGTCCATATGGAGCAGGACCAGAACAATGTGTTTCTCTCAGGCCGATATGTTCATGCTGGACTCGAGATCAACGTGTGAGATTCGACATTGACAAGCCAACGTTAATCGGGGCAGCAGCAGCACGCGTGCCACGTGAAGGTCGTGCGATCTTGAACATGCCGTCATTGGCCCCTGCTCAACCAGTAAAGCTTCATCTGCGACCTGGGATCAGAGCCAGGATTGCAACAAGGACAACCAACATGTGGCTGGCATAAAATGGCGCCAAAATCCTGCACAACGCACGTGCGCATTACTCAAGTCAATTTGCACAACCTTTTGGGGCGACGCAGTATCTTCCGTACCGATTGCAGAACGTAGGGCTTTGTCGAAATGTCCGTCGCATCATCCCAACCTGGAACTGGAGGTTTCTTGAAGTTCAACAATGGACCTCCACGCATCTTCATGACTGATACAACGCCACATCCGCCAGAGAAGGCACTGCTATCGTGGAAGGAAGAAGGCTACGATGTTACGTACATCCAATACGATCCCTCCACACAGGCCGAGTATATTCGCACTATCAAAACTCTCAACAGCAACCTTGAGCTTGGCGAGCATTATGCGTTGATAGCCTACGGCGCAGCCGCCAGCGTAGTACTCAAGACAGCCATGAAGCCAATGAACAAATGTTGCGCAATCGTCGCCTTCTACCCACCTGTTCTTCCTTCGGCAAAAGCAAGCTATCCGGAATCATCGAATCCTCAAGTCCACGTCGCCGGCAGAAGTCAGACAAGTCCACACCCGGAAATGTGCGAATGGAAGCTGTACCGCTACGAAAACTGCGCAACCGGCTTTGCCGATCCGTCCTCCAAGGCCTACTCGGAAGTTGAGGCGAACCTGGCGTGGAGCAGGGCGTTGGCATGTGTAAGAAAGGGATTCAAGAAAGAGGTGGATTTGGAGCCGATTGTCCGAAGTTTTTGGAACGCAAAGTACGAAGATGACGTGCCGGAGCGGGCGAGTATGAGTGTGGTAAAGAACATGACACAGAACAGCCCGCATGTCACAATATTGCCAACATTGCAGGGTGGTGTTGGGAGAAAGAAGCTGGAAGAGTTTTACAGGGAGTTTTTCGTCCCTAGTCTGGTTGAAGACTTCAAGATACGGTTGATCTCTCGTACGATGGGTGTCGAGCGTATTGTAGACGAGATGATCGTGTCGTTTACACATTCTGATGAGGTTGATTGGATACTGCCAGGGATACAACCGACTGACAAATTTGTGGAGATCCCCATGGTTAGCGTCGTAGCAGTGAGAGGAGGGAAGCTTGTTTCGGAACACATGTACTGGGACCAAGCTTCTGTGTTGGTTCAGGTAGGGTTACTCGATCCAAAGCTGGTGCCAAAGAAGTTCAAGGGCGATGGGACGAAACAAATGCCGGTAGCTGGAGCAGAAGCGGCGAAGCAGCTAGTGGATCCACAGCAAAATAGGTACAACAAGCTGCTGCAGTTGCATGGGCTTTATGATGGCTTGAATGGCAACTGAGAGGAATTGTTTGCATGGTTTCGGTGCAAGCTCTGGCGTTCGACATTCCGCTACTCAGCCAATGAAGCTGCATGTAGGTAGTCTATACTCTTTCAGTACCCAATACTTTCTCCTTACACCTTCCCATTCGCCCTGCTCGTCAAGATCGGGTACCTGTATTGTCTCCCACTCTGTGTCGAAACCAGCTTCAAAAAGATCCATCTCGACAATCTTGCCGTAAACATCATACACTATTTGCCGGTCGGCACCCATACCGTTGAAGAAGCCAAACTTGCCACCTGCGTTGTCTAGGCCGCCCGAAGGATCCAGCAGGCCGATCACGTATTCTGTGAAGAACTCGCGCAGAGCTTTGTACTCCTCAGCAAATGTGTCAAAGTAGATGCCGTCGAACAATTCGCCTTTCTCAACTAGTCCAGGCACGACATCTTGCCATCGACCTTCATGGATAACCACACCGGGCTTCTTGTCCCACCCTTGCTCCTTCATGCGCTTCAGGACATCTGGGTGGGCCTCGATGATGTGATGTGCCTTCGGTTGTTTCTCTTGTAGGATACCATCAATGATTCCCATGCCGTGGCCCACATTCAGCACACGCAGGCCTGATGCAGGCGCGAGAAGCTCTGCAGACCGTTTCATGAGCGTCGTTTCCCACTCCATCATGACTCCATTTCCTGATTCGTCCATCAACCTGTCTCGGTTGAAGGTCAAGTTGGAAGCCAGGTAGTTGGGATTCTCTGTAGACTCGTCGCCCTGTGCAGCTTCCTGGCTGATGTCCATGATCTCGGTATCTTCAGTTTTCTCTTGGACAGCCTCTTCTTCCTCCTCTTCGTCTTCGTCGTCCTCGTCATCAGACTCACCCCCACCGAGCAACTGATACTCGTCCAGGCGGCTCAACAGCAGTTCAGCACGGACACCGGCATCGACACACAACTCGTACAACTCTGTCAAGCCGAGTCTTTGTGCTATACATCCTGGTGTCTCGCCATTGGAATCCAGATCGTTCCATATCGCACCATTCTCGAAAAGAAGCTTCATGGTCTTGGATGCAGCTTCAATCTCTTCCTTGTCTGCTCCCTTCGCATCGGTTTTATCTCCATTTGCTTGTACGGGAGATTTTGAATCCTCATCCGGCTCGAAAGCAGCAATTGCGGCATGAAGCGGCGTAAAGCCAGTTTCGGCATCTTGTACGTTGGCGGATGTGTTGCGCAGCAAATTTCGGAGTGCAGGTATGTCGTGATTTGCAGCTGCGAGCAGAATGCTCTGGGTTGACAGGTCTGTCTCGATGTCGAATGCGGGATCATCCATGTTTGCGGGTGTCTTGTTCAGTGTCTGGCAAGACGCTTAAGAGTACGCGCAACGAGGGGCACGAAAGTTTTTGGTGGGGCTCAAGGATGCAGGGTCTACGCTAAATCGCGGCTACGTCAGTGAAGTAAACCTTTGTGGTGTCTTTTAACCTCTGGGAAGTCATCTTGTTATATGTTTGGCTTGGGATACAAGTCCTCCACAAGTTTGCAATCGACCTCTTCTGAAGATCGATACCTCCAGTATGACTGAACAGACGCGGACAGGTGCTTGCCTTTGCAAGAACATCACATTCCGTGTAGGAGGCGAAGAACTCAACTTTGCCATATGTCACTGCACGAATTGTCGCAGGAACTGTGGAGCCACGTACACAGCAAACGTCTGGTTCCCCGACACGGTATTACCTTACACTTCTCAAAAAGATGTCCAGACCACTGATCGGAGCTTGAGCAACTTCAATGGACCTCTGGTGAAGAGCTACTGAAGCAATACGATGATCGAGACACAGAGACTGGCGAAGTCGTACATCGATGGTTCTGTACCAATTGCGGGTCACCCATGCTGACCAAGTCTCCGCGTATGCCTGGTATTGCAATCATACCTAGTGGGGTGTTTGACGGAAAGCATGAGTGGAAGCCTAGCTACGAGCAATGGAGACTAAGTAAGGTCTGCTTCGTTGATCCCATCCACACAGTCAAGGATGACAGTCGTTACGATCAACATCCAGATTTGAAAGAGTTTGAGAATATCTGGGCAAAGAGTGGCTTAAGGCCGACCCAGGAATTTGTAGATCGCTAAACTGTACAAAGGTATGCTTTAACTACCAGAAGCTGTACCGTTACTAGCCTACAGCTTCGCGGTCTTGACGACCAGAGCGTGTGACTGTGTTAACGTCTCAATCGCATCCCTCTCCATGGTCTGTGCTAGCTCTTCGCAAGTTGGGATGTCGTGGATCAAGCCTGCACACATCCCTAGACTCCACACTCCGGCATCAACATCGCCCGTTTCATACACGCCTTGGCCGCGCTTGCCGCTCATCAGATGCGCAACATCTTTGAATTCAACATCCTTCTTCTCGTTCTCGATCTTGTGTACCTCGACCGAGACCTTGTTTTTGTGCAGTCGTGTTGTGTTTCTGAACTTGCGAAGCACCAGGACCGTATCGTTTTCGGTAGCATTCACAATCGCTTCCTTGACATTCTGGTGAATAGGCGACTCGACTGTGCACATCCATCGTGTACCCATATTGACTCCTACTGCGCCTAGTGCAAGGGCAGCAGCCAGTTGCCGCCCGTTGGCGAAACCACCAGAAGCCAAGTATGGGATCTTGAGCTGCTCTTTGCAAAGTGACAGCAGCATCAAGGACGTGGTATCGTACTCTCCGCCATGGCCGGCACACTCGATTCCATCGATGGAAATGCAGTCTACGCCCAGCTTCTCTGCTCTGAGCGCGTGCTTCAGGGTAACACACTTGTGGAATATGGTAACGCCGTTGTCCTTGAGATACTTCAGAACTGGTGTAGGATCGCCTGCTGTCTCCACGATCTTGATTCCTTCCTCTACTGCTACTTTTGCGTACGCGGCATAGTCAGGCGCGTTCATAGACGGGAGTAGGGTGATGTTTACGCCAAACTGAACGGCACTCGGCTTCAGCATAGACTTGGTCCTGCGGATTTCTTGACGAAGTGCTTCAGGCGTAGGCTGGGTAAGTGCTGTCAAAAAGCCCAGTGCGCCTGCGTTTGCAACAGCGCTGATCATTTCTGCCTTTCCCACCCACATCATGCCGCCCTGTACGAGAGGCACGCGTATCCCAAGTGTTTCGGTAAGCCAGGTTTTGATCGGCATGTTGATGTGTGAAGAAAGCTGATTGTGAACGAGGAAGGGTGTCGTAAGTATTGCGGGCGAGAACGAAGTGCAAAGGTATGTAGGTTCAAAGCTGGTGGATTTTTGTGAGAAACGAGAGATCGGCTACATGTGAAGATGGTAACCAAGCCGGCGCGAGTCAGCTTGCAGCTTCCCCATACCTCGGTACCTTCTCCACAGGGACTAACCGTGCCAGAGCATCACGAGACCTTTGACACGGATGTGTGGCATCTGATCACTGCACGCGTTGATTGTGCGATGTCTTGCTCAACAGGTAATTATTGTGGTGTGCTTCTGCCAGCGCGTACTGTGATTCTGTATGTCTTTCTCAAGTATGCAGTCTGTTGTTTGCTGACACTGTAAGTAGATTCTGGCGAGGGAGCAGGTCGAAGCATGTCTGCATGTCGAGGAGTTGCTTGCTTGATCGATTGGTTAGACGCCAAGATCATCGTTGGCTTCAAATGCATGTGACGTTATGAGAAAGTGGTGAGTCCAAGCTTGCATCTAGCTGTCATGGAATCATCTTGGTGTGAAGGTGAATGTAGTGCGACGGCTTGTCTGCCCTTGTGCGTTACGCGTGCGTCCATGGTTCAACGCCCTCTGCTATGCTTACATCCAAAAGTACAGGTCTAAAAATGCGCCGTATCCTCCAAGCGTGCCCACTGTTACAAGAAGCGCGATGGCGGGCTCTTCTTGACGACCAATGGATGCCTGTGCACACTGGGCATCAGGCCGAGTCCAATGGCTCTCCGTATGGCCTTTGCAATCTTCCTCTGGTTCTTGGGTCGCAGGCCTGTGTCATTGGAGTGCTTTATCCGCCCCATCTCGGTCATGTACTCGGACATGATTGTGAAGTTCTGGTGGCTGTCAGCGGGGGCGCCAGGCAGAAGCGATGGCTAGACGCACCTTGTACTCGTTGATGGGGTTGATGCCCAGGACGTCGAAGGCGTCGCTCTGGGGCTTCTTGCGGCCAAACTTCCACTTCTTCTGCTCGGCGCCAGACAGATCGTGGGGGGAGTAGACGTCACCGGGCTGCCACTTGCGGTACATCTGGCGCTGGAAGTTGCTCCTGCGCTCCGACTCGATCATCTCGCGCGTCTGGGTTGGGCGGTCGAGGCCGGCGTCGCGGGCGAGGCGCGTGGCCAGCGACGGCACGCGGGGGCGCTGCTGGTCGGCGGGGGGGTTGCGGGCAGCGCTGCCGCCGAGGATGGAGAGGAGGGCTTTGTCTGCTGGGCCGTCAGTACACGCCGTACGAGGCTCGGGGAAGGCCGCGGAGGGCATCGGGGGGGCGGCGCACCCTGCGTCTGGGGGCCCGACGAGAAGCATCGCAGGCTGCTGGCGCTGCCAATGGCGACCGGCGCACGGAACGCGAGGCGTGTGAGCGACATGCTGGCGGAGAGGGCGGGCTGGTGCGGCGGTGCGGCGGTGCAGCGGTTGGGCGCCGTGGCCGCTCGCACAATTTGGAGATTCGCGATGCACATGCTTGGCAGACGCGCTAGTGGCACCTGAAGTTTACTGACGGTGACGGACTGGCAGGGAAGAAGCTTCCCCTCTCTGTCTCGCCCACTTCCTCTGCCTCTGCCTCTGCCTCGCCGCTGCCTCGTCGCCGCCTCGAACGCGCCTTCCTCCGTCTCGTCTCTCGCACGTGCAGCTCCTGTCCATCAATCTTCGGACTCATGGCCCCCGTCCACACTTGACGCCCTCGTTCGCCTGCGCGTCTGTCCCATTCCATCCCATCCCATCTTCGACTCGGTCCATCGTGCGCGCCGCTCCGTACTCGCGCCCACCATGCCCTCGCACTTGACCCGCGTCGTCTTCCGCAGCATCCTGGCCAACGAGCCCCTCCTCTACCGCGGCTGCCGCCACCGGTCGCTGCGACCCTCCACCATTACACACTATGGCGCTCGAGCTTTACCCCAGCCCCAACGAAGGACCTTCTTTGGCAGCTTCTTCAAGTCGCAGCGCAAGATCAAGAAAATGGACATGCCCGAGGGCCTCGAGACGATGAGCGAATTGTCCCACGCCCAGCAAACCGCCGCCCGTCCGCCCACGCCCAAAGACGTTGCCGCCGCCTTCAAGAGCTTTTTCGCGACCAAGAGAGGCACATTAGAGGACTTCCATGTTAGCATTGCGCACAATGCCTTTGTCTACCTTGTCCAACACCCCCAGCACAATGGCGATCCCTGGTTAACTCGACAGGAACTGCTGGGTCTTCTCGATTTTCTTACGCGCAAGGACAAACGCCCAAACGTTGGAGGAAAGCCACATGTACAGTTTGGTTCTGCTGTGGTTGAGCAGATTAAGATGATGCCAGTGGTTGAAGAAGCATCTGATCCACCCGAGGGACCGCTCAAACACGCAGAATGGACCGATCAGGACGAGTATGACCTTCGTGTTCGGCCTAAGCTTGTGCGAATTTACGCCATTTATGGCGAGAACTCTCTGGCTAGGGAAATCGTGACCACATCGTACAACGACTACAGCAGTTCGTCTGAAACACGCAAGAAGATTATACTAGCCCTCTGGCATAACCTCTTCAGTGGCGCTGCTCGCTATGCTAATGTTGATGAAATGACTCGACTTACAGAAGCTTTCAAAGCCAGTTCTATACCGCTGACAGACAAGATACAAGGTCAACTGGTTGACTTCTTCAGTAGGCGGCAGCGACTGGAAACTGCCAAATATTGGTATTCACAGCCCATTGTTACAGACGATGGTCACCCGGGGAACAGGCGCCAGAACACATACGTTGCTTTGCTAACGGCCTGTGCGCTCGAAGGCGACTTGGACTTTGGTCAGGGAGTTGTGGCTAGCTTGACCAAGGAACACGACCCCGAAAAAGTTTCTTGGGACGCCATCTTTCTTTGGTCAGCTGCTCTCGGTAAGGGCGTCGATGAGATCGAGCGCATGATGAACGTAATGGTGCGCAGAAGCGAGCAAGCACGTCAAGAGTACCCTAGGTCTGCATCCAGGCACCCCAACACTGACACCATCAACCTTTTAATCGAGTTTGCCATGTCGAAACAGGACTCATACTCAGCTGAGCGCTATATTGCCCTGGCTAAGAAGCGAGGCATACTACTCAACGAGCACACCTTCACCATGCAGATGCAGTATCGACTGTCCATCAAGGATCTAGATGGAGCAAGAGCAGCATACTACAATTTGCAAGGTGACTTCAAAGGCTCGGATTCTAGCGTAGCAGCCATCAACGAGCTCATTCAGGCCTTGTGCGACTCAAAGAAACACCCCTACGATGACATCATGGCTATCGTTGACGACCTACTCGAGCGCAAAGCGAGGTTCGCCCCTGAGACGATCGCGAAATTGTGCATTCTGCACCTTCGCCGTGTCGAGATTCATGACGCTATGGATCTACTTCAGGTGCACGCTCACCAGTATTCGCCTGTGCAACGAGCGGTCATCATCAAAAGTCTTTACGACTTCATTCTCGACAAGGAGTCGAGCACTGCAGATGCTTGGGATGCGTATCAAATTTTGCGGAACACTTTCCCCGAAACATCCCGCGATGACCGCATACGGCTGATGAACGAGTTCTTCGCCCGCAATCGCTCAGACATGGCTTGCCACGTCTTCTTCCACATGCGGAACCATACTGCAGACTCTCATTCCGCAACCCGCGAGGTCTACGTAGCTGCTTTCACTGGCTTCGCTCGGTGCACCGACGCCGAGTCCTTGGAACTTGTCAACAATCAACTCAAGCTCGACTTCAAGGTTGAGTTGGATACAAAGCTACGAAACGCTCTCATGCTTGCACATGCGACTTGCGGAAACAACAAGAAAGCTTTGGAGTTCTGGAGGGAGATTTGTGAATCCAAGGAGGGTCCCTCGTACAACAGCATTGCTATTGCGTTCCGTTCGTGTGAAGGCATGCCATGGGGCGACGAGCATGCGAAGTCGATATGGGCACGCTTGAAACAGCAGGATGTCGAGATTGACAAGAATATCTTTGTAGCTTATCTGTCGGCGATTGCACGCAACTTTCTGCACGATGAGGCGCTGGCGCTCGTGGAGACCGTTGAGGACGAATACGGCTACACACCAGATCTGCACATGTACGTATACACTTGACGGGAGTCACAACGCGCGTCTACTAACAGTGTCTGTAGCCTCAGTAACTGGTACAACACAACCACCAATATTGATAAGCAAGAAAAGGTCGAGGCCTGGATTAAGGAGCGTTACCCCAGCGTATGGAAAGAGATGGAGGCCTTGGGTCACTGGGTCACTATGGACGGATTTGGCTACAAGCAGTATAACATCAACCGCAACCTCGACCCGTAAGATAGCTGTATAGTATGTATATACATGGTGTAAGAACAGAAGACAAAGTAAAAGAAAGGAAAGTAATTGGTTCCTCAGCTTACGTTCATCTCTACACTATTCGCTTCTGATAACTTGTGCCTAGTCACTTGGGCTCTCTTTCACCGTCTCTGTGCTCTCAAACCAGAACGAATCTCACTTGGTTGCTGCGAGCTTGCCGCCATTGCTTTCGTGTTCTCTTTCACCACTGTGGACCCGTTTATATAATTGATATTCTGTCGTTCTGTTCCTTTTTCACAGCACTCTAAGCTTTTGTCAACCAGCAACAAGCCTACACGACTACATACATTCTTCGGCTTCTCAATAACTGGACAAGGTACGATACACTGTTCGCACCTACGTATTGTGCTAGGAAGCCAGATACTGATCCCAGCAGTCACGATGCGCATCACCTTCATCCTCGGCGGTCTAGCTAGCCTCCTCAATCTCTCGCTCGCCGCGCCAACTCCAGAGCATATCATCACAGATGCCGCCCTCGAGCTCGGTAAAGTGCGCCTCTGCAACGGCATCCGCGGCGGCGGCACCTGCGTCGACGTTAACGCCCACTTGACGTGCGTGCAGCTTGCATCGCCCGTCCGCTTCAACGTCCAGTCACTCGTCCAAAGCAAGGGCAATTACTGCGTCTATTCCCAGGGCAACTGGTGCGATAACAACGCTTTCGGGGTCAATTCGGGACAGAGCGAGCAAGTGGCCGACGTGAGTCCCAAGTGGTCGCCAGTGTTGACTGGGATTATCTGCATCCCGTACTCAAGTGCAAAGGCCGCCGTCGACGACAATCTCGAGTCGCAAGCAGCTGGTGTCTCAACCGCAATTCCAGTCGCGCAGGAACTCGCCAATCGAGAGGCCGACAATAAGTCATCCCTCGGTTACTCTTCCCCCATTCTCTCATCACCAGTAGGCGACGCGCTCCTCTGCAAGACCGACTTCAACACCGGACCCTGCTTCAAGATCGTAGCCAACGGCCAGTGTATCGATATTGTGGGCGGCGTCGACCGACACGCCCGCATGATTTTCCAGAACAAAGGCTCCGTGTGTGAGTACTTCGAGACCGATGGCTGCTCTGGCAAGCTCGGGTCCACAGACTCCACACGCGGAAACATTCAAGTACTCGTGCCTTCGCAGATTGGCGATCGCCTTGGGTCTGCGCTCTGTCGTCCTACCTAGTTCATGGGGCTCGGCTTCTCTGGAAATGATGCAAATGGCATCTTTCACTACAGGTGTAGGTGGCTTCAGTGAAGTATTGTGAATTCACGGCCAGTATTGGTATCTTGGGACATTGATCGAACTTTTCCTCAAAGGACATGGCTTTCGTCAGTGGCTGCTATACATAGAGGAGACATAACGAACGAAATGACATCGATCAACTTATTCTTCATCACAAACTGCGCGTACTGATGCTTATCATTATTATCATTATGGAGGAAGTCGTCCCGTATGTATCGGCGTATCATAGCCCGTTATGCTCTTCTCCACCACTAATGCCTTGCTTTGTTTTGTTATTGCTTGGGATGAACGGTATTCGAAATCTTACACTTGGGTATACAACGCACACAACAACGTGCTAGTCCCTATTTATGACCCGTAAACTCCTCCTCGGATTCAATAACACACCTCTTGTGCCCCAGAAACTCGGTTCCTGCCCGTCGAGTAAATCTTCTGTTACACTGCCCACACTACTTCTCCTCTCCCAGTTCGCGCCAGCACCTCCGTAGCTGGTGTTTTCTCCGCTGCGCCGCTGTATATCGAAACTACCCGCCGCTGCGCCGCCAGCAGTGCTTCCGGCCATTGTGCCTGGTGCGCGCTCGCTGGAGATCTTGCTAGCGGTAAAGGTGGTGTCGCGCTTCTCAGCAGCTGCAGTAACCATTGCGGCGTGCTTCTTCCAGATCTGGACCTGTTTACGGTAAATCCAGGCGCAGAATGCAAAATAACCTGCGATTACTGCGAATATACCTGCAACTACGCCGGCCACAATGGCAGCGACATTGGGCCCAGAGTCGCCTTGAGCTTCGCCGCTTGAAGCGACAATTTCAGTGTATGAGGCGCCATTGGGTCCAGTGACGGTGTAAGTCATCGCTTTTCCTGTCACGAGAGGGCCAGCCGTGGGGGTCTGAACGGGCGCAGTGAGGGTTGCACCTCCAGTAGCTGCACCCCCAATAACCTTCTGAACAGCTTCAGGAACCTGGTAGCCGTACGAGCCTTCCACACCAGCGCTAGCGTTGAAACCACGTTGGTTAGCTTGCTGGGCAAGAGGATTTCCGATACTGCCATCGCCGGTGTAATCTTGCAGTGCTTTTCCGCCTGTGAGTGAAGTGAACTGATCGCTCCAAGATAGACTGGACATGTTGAAGACATAGATTCCAGGACTGTCGCAGGACAGTTCTTGGCCAACGTAACCACCAATCATGATCATCTGACCATCCCAAACGTGGCAGGAGTGGCCAGCGCGTGCAGGAGGAATGCTTTGAGAGGCATCTTGTTCAACTTCAATCCAGGTGAACGATGGCACAGACAAGATCCACATGTCATCCTTTTGAGTTTGATCACCGTATGGTTGCAGATTTTGACCGCCGAACATGTAGATGTTGTATGAAGAACCACTAGAACACATTAGTACAAACACATCGGTAAGATGTCAGTATGTAACTTACTCAGCCGCGGCTCCCACTACAGCGCACGGGTTTACACGGTAAGGAGGCATCTTTCCAGAAGTACTCTGCTTGTACCACTTCGACTCAGCGATGTCGTACACATCGATAACGTTCATTTGTGCCTGCGAGTGATCAGCCGCCAGCACCATTGCTTGTTCATAGGTTAGGACTCACGAAAGTGTCGTTATCACCGCCAGTAAAACCGATCAGAAGACCCTCGTTTCCGAATCCAGGTACGTATGTCAAGACACCATCAGCTCGCTCTGGGAAAGACCCAGTGTCCTGGATACCGCCAGATGTGATATTCCTGTAGACAGGTTCGGTCTCGGCTTTCTTGCCATCTTTCAGGCTTTCAACCGCATCGTTGCTGTATCCGGGAAATGTGATTTCCAGCAAGCTCTTCAAGTACACTCTGGCGATCTGATTACTCCACCCCTCGGTTGTGAAGTCATCCAGATGTCCACCGAAGTACCATCCTCTGCCCAGTACTGTGACGCCAAATCCGGCACCTTCGGCAGCTCGTTGTATACTCTGGCCGTCGCCCTCCGCGTGATCACCGGCTGAGCTTTTGGGGTCCTTGTGCTCAACCCATGTCTTGCTGCCAATGTTGTACTCCCAGATAGAGTTTGGCCCGGGCTTCGCTGCAGGAGTATCCGAGTATTGACCGCCGTACAGCCAGAGAGAGTTGTGCGAAGAGTACAGGTAGCCGAGCGAGACGGCAGGCGGACCGCTGGGTTGAGGCATGCCAGTCAGGGCAGGGTTGGAAATTTGCCACGATTTTGTAAGATCGAGACTTAAGAAGTCGTTCGCTTTGCTTTGTCAGTACACTGTAAGGTTGTAAAGAGCACGAGACTCACTCCAGGTGTCAGATTTTTGTTGCGCATCGGTTGTTGTGCGGAAACCGTACATGTACAGCGTGCCGTTGACCACAGCACTCTGACCACTCCACCGCTTGCACACATCTGTTTGCGAGTCCGCCCTTTCGACAAGCGTAGATCGCTCTGCAAGTGCTGTGATGCCAGCTCGTGGGATGGATCCTCCGTATACGCCGAAGGGTGCAATGGAGATCATCTGGATAATTGGCAGCATCAGGGCCAGTACAATGGTAAACAGTCCTGCTCGGTAGAGCCTCGAGTTGGAGATGGTTGTGTGTGTGGTTGACGGTGTCGATGATGGTGTTGCCGACCTGTTCTCGTCGTCGTCCTCGACTGACTCCCAATCGCTCTCGTCATCGACCTGACTGGTTCCATCGCTGCCTCCAAATACACTGTTGCGACTGCGAAATCTGACGGTCCTCGATGGCCTCACGTGCCTTAGAGCTTGCTCGGTGACGAGGATGGGCGCAGGGCTGCGTTCCTTGCGCATCGTGTGCTCGTCGACCAGACCGACTTCTGTGAATATCGAGCGGCGGCGGCCACCTGCGGCCGCAGGTTGAGGTCGTACCTGCTCCATGCGGTTGTTGTTCAGTGGGGGCAAGAACGATGCCAGGGTCGCGGTGTTATAGCAGAAAAGTACAAGACCAATAAGACTGTCCTCTGTCCAGTGGAAAGGGTCAGCGGCTCATGGGGCTATGCTCACGGCGATAGCAGACGTCTGGATGGAAGAGCGGTGGCGAGGCAGGAGATGGTGATTTGCGCACGACCAGGGAATGTCAAACAGAGTCTCCACAGAATCGCACGGCTTTCGTGTACAGCTCGCAAGGAACAACCCTTTGGCAGACGAGACAAACAAACAGAACAGACGCTGCAGAGCGCGGCCTGGGGATACGAAGGTGGATATGCTCCAGCGCTCTCGTACCCGCAGGCCGGTTGCACGCCATGCCGTGTCGGTTGGCATGGGCGGCCAAGAGCGCACGTCATGAGGCTGCTCGTAACGGCAGTGATCAGTTCATGGCGATTCGTTGGTGATTCGCGTCGCGGGTGGAGAGCAGGGAATGCATTCGCTGGCCACAGTGCGCCCCCTGCGTGCCTCTGGTGACAAGCAGCTAGCGGAACTGTGGGCCATATCAGGGAGCTGTCCATGGTAGGTAACCCAGCGCCATTCGCGCGCCGCTGCCGCTCCAAATCTCGGTTCCTAGCCTGTCTGCAACTGCCATTTGCGACTGCAGCGCCCGCCGACGTAGGCATGATGGCATCGCGGACATGGCTCTACATCTGTAACTGTGCTCGATTCCTGCTGCTCGTGCCTGCGATGCCTTGCAAGGTCTGCTGCACGCCCGCGAGTCGATAGTCGCAGTGCCTCACACAAGCCTTCACCAGGCCCAACGCAGTACACACTTGTCGTATTGACGACTGCTCGGCACCCCTAGCGCTTCACCTGATCCCGATCAATCCGCTTACTGACCCGCTACCCAGCGGACATTTCGATAGCGCACCTGTCTATCCTGCGACCCTTTTCTATTTTCAGCCCTTAGCGTCGCATTCGCCGTTGAGGTGGCTGTGTTCTAGTGTTGATTCTGCGCTACCACTCCAGCTTTTACATCGCTTCCATGCACAACATGTCGTTTCGATAGCAGTAGCGGTGAAACTTACAGTACGACAGCATAGTCTTCGGGTGCAGCCGTTCGTGGTGTGCTCGTGGTGCCACACGACACAGGCATCGCCACTCAGCTTTGCAACCCTTCATCTCAACGTAGCATGGCATGCGTCCAGACAATCGGAACAACAATCTCTCGTGGCAGCCCGGGACGAGCGGACAGCGGACACCGGTGAGGACGGAGCGAAGCCGTTGAAGATCAGGAGTGTGCTTTGGGACTGAAGTGCTCAATGCATTGCCATTGCAGAATTCTAGAACAAACCGAAAGATCAGAACAAACACCTCCCAAGCCTTGAAAATACAGCGTCGTACGAAAACAGATTCCCAAGTAGTGCTGACACATCCTTTGGCAAAATGCACTCTACGATCCCTCTTGAGCACCGCCAGCCCTGCCACTTGTAGCCCGCAGCAGATGCTTGTAGCCACCGTCCTGCATCTCGGGAAATGAGTCAGGAGTAGGAGGCTTGATCTTCGCATACGACACTTCGATCTCGAATCCAGGCGTGTCTTCAGGTGCGACAATCTGGTGATCTGCCTAGATATCATGTCAGCTCTACGAATGAGTGTCTGGAGACTCTTTAGTAGCATACCGTTATGATCTTCCAAGTCATGTTCTGACGCAGATACTCTCCGACAGCCGTCTCGTCCAAACTCGCCAGCTGTCCTGTCCTTAGACGGTCTTCAAGCGCCTTTGTCAATGCTACGACACCATTAGCGTCATGCTTCAGGCTTGGATCGCCGGCATAACCATCGCCATGGCTGTTTGTGCTTTGGAATCCTGTAAAACCCACAAAGGTAGCATCTCGCATCCACGCAGTGGCGTCGTATGAGCTCATGGTTGCTTGGTTTGTCGGTCCCACGAAAACAAAGACCTTGAATGCGCCATCTGAGCCAGATCTCTGAACGCGGATATTGGCGAAATACTGATATTGGTAAGCCCCTGTCTGAGGACTGCTGACTGATCGGCGTTCGCTGTGGGTATATCCATTGCCAGGAGCTGTCGAAGGAAGCGGATCGCCCAACTTCCAGGTGAACTGCGACGTTGCATTGTCGCCGTACAATCGGTTCACCCTTCTAACGAGCGTTTCATCTTCTGTAAGACCAACGAGCTCAGGGTAAGTGTAGGAGAAGACGGTGTGGTCTCGGACGCTTGCTGATGTCCAGAATTCACCTGCCTTGTTGCGGTGGAAAGGATGCAGAGCTACAGTAGTGAATAACTCGTCTTCAGAGGAAAGATGCTATAACACTTACGAGTATTCTCGTCTGCATATGCCCCAGCGTCTGAGGTAAAAGTTGCTGTGGGGTTGGAGTGATTGGTGACCCAGCTGTTAGGGTTTAAGCTTTGCCATATTGCAGTCATGCGATCTATGTTTCTGGGTACTAGAATTAACTGGATGAACGCAGTCCTCTTGTACAGTGGTGACCTACACATGTAATAGCCAGAACACCGGATCAAAAGCCGAGTATGCAGCATTGGTCATATGTCCCGGCCCTGTGCTGCCTACCGTATTGTGTATGGTATCGTGTACCGACTCAAGGCTATCGAGGACACCGCCAAGAGAGACCATGTTGTTACTGATGTTATGGTAGTCTTTTTGCATGGCCATCATTTGGTAAGTTCGCTGCCGAAGATTGACAAGGTTCAAGTCTAGCTGTGACGCAATTTTTGCATCTTGGCTCTGAGCATTGGGTGTGCGATCTGAAGGGTAGCGTATTGTACTCTGCCATTGTGTCCAAGGAAGTTTTCCCTTTTTGTCCACTCAGTGTTCGACTTGTATTGCAGACCTCGCGACTTACAAAAATGTCCTTTCCTGGAAGTGGATGGAAAGTGTACGAGTACAAAGGGTTCGGTATCGTTGTCTTTACCGAGCCTGTTCCATTTGGCAACTCGACTTCGATGGTCTTCCTCTGCACGCTCCCTGTGTCGCGAGCTCAGTTCAGGACCGAAATACCAGAGCCAAATGGTACTTACATGGATATGATCCTGTGCCAACTGGAGGTACAGCAGCAGCGTCCCAATATGGCAACCTAAGTGATGGCAAAGCAGCGGTCATACGTGCCTTGAATTCTCCCTCAGGGAACTCGGCGATAACTTCCCTGGCGTGGTAGTAAAAGCGTTCCTAAACTTAATCAGCTTGACATCGATCAAACACATGCACATAGACCCACTTCAATTAGGGCGAGAAATGGTCTGTGCCAGGTTGGGAAGAGGTTGCTGCTGTGGTGACAGTAACCTTCTTTATAGCCTTCTGGTGGCTGAGGACGTCCGGCGACGCCATCCCATGGCAAGAAAGGTCGGCCATGGATACCTCGTTGCTGTCAGTATCTTCAGACGCTTCAAAGGTGCAATCGAACAGTCAAAGAAGAAGACGCACCAGCAACTTGGAAATATGACAACTTATCATCTTGGTTGGTGCTTTGCCACCGTTGAAGTGCAAGCAAATAGATGTTGAACAGGTCTGGATTTCTCTGTAACTCACGAATCTCCAATCGAGGCTGGGTGACATTGACGCCGAGCCCAGCGACACCCAGCACTGGATAGATGTCGTTTGGGGAACTCTGTCGCTCTAATATCGTGTGGATGTTTGTTACTTTATGACGCCGTCGATGTGCAATGACGGTCTTCGAATCTGCAGTTAGGGCAAGCAGTCCGACTATCAGCAGAAGCCGAAGCACTTGAACGACAGTGGTGACAGTCATGCCGAGTGATTTAGGGGCTTCAGATGTCAGTACGGGTTGTGGTATTTAAAACCAATGGTTAAGAGGTGGGCTGTCCACGAAGCTTTGTGGAGTTGTCAAAGTGAATGGTGGGCCTGCAGAGAAGATAAAAAGAGAATTCTTAATGCACTACACTCCCAGAATGGTCATCACACACTGTGGAAACGTGCCATACGTGCCACATGGAGCTCTCGAGTCCTGAAGAAACGCAACGCCGGGTGCCGAAGGCGATACATTCACGTTGGAAGGACCCATATTGCCTCGACCCGTGTAACCGCAGGCGTCGTGATGATCCAAAACGCGAGATTGATACGGTTCACTCATTCCCGATTCACTCCTGTCTGTGGACGCGACGTCGTAGTCGAGATCTCGCGATCGTTGCGATCGGGATCTTGTAGTTGGCTGGGTTGGAATGACCATATGGACCCCTTTGTCGAGGCGATTCCATCAGGGGTCATGAGACGAACCAGCTGTTAATACGACAAAGAACGTGATTGGGCACGCACATCATTTCCCGAGTGAAGTGGACCGTGGGATAGACGTGCTGTATGCGCGAGTTCCCAGAGCGGACAACCATACGAGCAAGCGTGATTGACTTCTGGAAGCCAGGCCATGTCGCCTTACTGATTGGCGTAGCTGTGTAACGATGTGTACCAAGCGACGACCTTGGTCTTACTCGACAGTACCGATAAGTACACGGCTGATTGCGTGTACTGGTGTTGTCTTGTAGTCCAAGCTGGCTAAGGGCAGGAACAAGGTTGTGCAATGAATGAAGCTTTAGCCACTCCTTGGTCAGAGCCATGTTATTGGTCAAGAGTGGTTACACATGCTAGATGCTTGTTCAGCCTCTGTTATTGTACTACATGGATCTGAACCAGAATCTAATTGCGCTGCAAGACGCAGACAAATTAAATGCCGCGCTGGGTCCGACTACCTGTTCAAGAGACGTCATGGCATGTAACCGAGATCCTAGCAAGTAGTGTGGTTCAGGCGAGCGCTAAAACGGTGCTCGTCTGAACCCTTACAACGTTCACCTCCTCACTGATACAAAGACAGAAGGTGTTGATTTTCACAGAGAGAGCGATGCGTTATCTCTTGTAATGATACCCCGTTTCTCCGTTCGCCAATCCATATTAGATCGAATCACTTGCTCATCAGTATCAACTGTGGAACAACTCAAGCATTGGTTTCATCACCACCCATCTCCTCGTGGAAAGCATCACCAAATGCCGAATCGTCCACAAGATCGCCCAAGCCCATGTTGTCATCTTGCCCAAAGTCTGCTAGAGCGTCACCCGCAGAATCAATGCCATCATCGAAGTTTGTGAAATCTGGTACGCTGTCGAACATACTTCCTGCGTCAGCATCGACAGTAGATTGGCCCAGGGTCTGATCATTCGATGCTGTGTTGTTGTTTGGAGCTGGTTGAGAATTGTTGCCGGACTGTTGTACATTGCCTGACTGCTCGTCAACCACAACCCAGTCGTCGCCGGCTTTTTCGTCCGAATTCGTCATGCCAGACATCTCTACATCCAGATCCAGGAGGTCGTTCCCAGCATCCGTGTCAAGATTGGGCGTTTGGTGGTCGTAGTTGGATTGTTGAGTAACATTCCCAGTTAGCAGACTAGGTGTGCCGACTGCTGATTGTGACTGGCTTGGAGGTTGCGACATGTGAGGCATCGAGATGTTCCCAGGTGTCCCGGACAGAGATCCAGTGCCATATTGATCGAGTAAGCTTGCAGCGGTGTTGTCAAAGTCCGACGCTCCGTCATTGTTGGAGCCGTTGGATGCACCATTAGAGTTTGGTTGTGTACCGTTGCCGTTGATTTGCGCTTTCTGAGGAGGCTGTTGCACTTCAATAAAACCTCCCTTATCCACACATACCACCGATTTCTTCGCATCGAATGTAACACCTAAAGATTTCTCCAGATCTTGAACAACACCATCTGAAGGATCTGTACCTTCTTCCTCATTAGCCACTGAGCGTGACAGATCTCGTAATCTCCTTTCGGCCTTGATGTACGTTCTTGTACGTTTCAATTGAGCCATCTTGCGTGCATGGTCAGCCTTCATCTTGTCGATGTCAGCCTGCTCCTTCTTTGTGTACTCTGCAACCCGATTCTCAAAGTCCTTGAGCTGGTCGGGACTTAGCTTGTAGTAGTCCTTGATCTTGTAATTGTCCTTGGCGGTGTCGGGGTTTTCAGCACCTGGGACATCCAGAATGCCAGCTGTAAGAGGAGCAAGCTCCCCCATGAGCCCCAGACCAAGGTCGATAGGCGCAATGTTGCCAACAGCATAGGGCGATGAGAAGATTTCCTCCATCCACTCGTGGTGCTGCTTGTACCTTGACAAGCTAATTTCGCGAGGCGTCAGGAAGTCGAACGCATCTTGTGTGGCGTTTTCGTCGTCCTCGAGAGAGGTGTCCGGCAACGCTGCTCCAGTAATTTGCGGGCGGGCTTGTGAAGGAGCGGCACCACGCAGGCGCTTGGCTGGCGGCGGTTGCGCCACATAGGGTCGTCCCGGCTGCATGGGATTGTAGTATGGCTGTTGTTGCGGTCGCATTGCTGCCTGTTGTCCAAATTCGACCTTGGGCCAGTTGGACGCGTCGTGCAGCATGAACTCCTTGCGCATAAGGGGTCCGGCGGCTTGGAGCTGAGCGCGCATCTGAAGCGTAGCCTGGGTTTCTCGTGGTACTGGGATCTGGCCTGCGGCAAGTCGGTTTTGCTGGTCTGCAGGCTTGTAGTGGACTAGCCACAGGTTGGGGTCGATGGTGCCTGGCCCTGCGGTAAGTCTGTACCGGAATCGGGAGTGCATCGCGAATGGCTCGTGGGGGTAGTGATAGCCTGTGTTGTGTACGAGGACTTGCAATGTCTACAAAAGTCAGTCACCGCTCCCTCTCAGTGTACCAGTGATGGCGCGTACGTAGCCGCGGACAGTCATGTCGAACGCAGTCTCTGGGTCAGCCCACACCATACCATCAGAGGCAAAGTGCGTTCCCATTCGCGGTGGCTGCCATGTGAGAATAACGGTGCCATCCTGAGGAGGAGTTGCGAAGTAGGTCCAGGCGACGGGCGATGTGTCGCGCACTATCTGGGGGCCTTTGACAAGGTACTCGACCGCTTGCTCGGGTCGCAGCTGCGGTAGGACCGGAAACCTATATGACGAAACCAGATGGACATGGGCGAGCTATATCGTCAGTTTTGGAGGAGCTACCCTGGAGAGCTGCTGGTCCACTCACTAGGTGGTTTGGCACCTGCGCGCTCGGGTCGCCGCCGCCGGCATTGTAAGCCTGATTCATACCATACATATTGGTCGACGTGACGCGACAGCAATGCCGCACGCTTTGGGTATCAGGATTGTGTTGTGGGCGGACGCGAATAATCTGAACGCTGAGGTTGGAATCTCTGGCGCGTTCAACGAGCGCATCGCGACCACGCCAAGATAAGCACGGGCCTTCGAACCACCACTCGACAAGCATCACTATTCCAGGCCATTCATTCTTCATCAAATTATATGACATGTAGCTATCAAGGCCTTTAGATCGTTGACTAGGCAGAGGACTTGTGTGGTCATTCCCGAAATACCTCTTCTCTTGTTGGACCCTCTTTGCGCCGCAGTCCTACAAAGTACGCTTCCTTCGACGCCTGGCAGAGATTAGTATGATGTACTTAAAAGAGTGCTCATACCTACACTGCGTGATGAGTCGGGCTTCTCGCGAGAGACCTTAGTGAATAAACGCTTCATCTTGGTTTCGAAAGCCTTTTCCTCAGATCCTTGGTAGAACTTGCACAAAAAGTGACCGCCCGTTTTCAAAGTATCAAACGAGAATGTCAACGCAGCCATGCATAGATCCTAAGAGAGTCAGCCACGCTTCTGAGAACAGAGATTTCAGTTTCTCACCATGCTGCCAGCGTGATCTCTGAAAGGGTTGCCGCTGGTGTTCATCATCCTAAAGTACGGGTCACTAAGGCTCTTCTTATAGAAGCCGGCGACTTGGTCCCAGGGTTCTGACATGTCACTAAGCACCACATCAACGACTCGTCCGTTGCGTGAGTCCCGTTCTTTGAGCGACATTTTAGCGTCTGGGGTGCGCTCAAGACCCTCGGGTGGTTGACCCAATCGCTCTGTCTCGACGCCTTCCATACGAGCATGCCTCTCAATGTCAACGTATCCTCGATCCATCTCATCCACTTGCTCCTCAGTAAGGCCTTCCGGCTCTTCTGATATGATTTGTCTTCGGGGTCTGCCCAGACTAGGATCTCGGACGTACGCTCTAACATCGTCTTGGATTGCCGGAGACAGGAAGTTGCCTTGAATCGTAGATACACCTCGTGGAGGCTGTGCTGGGATCAGGTCGATGCCTATGACACGTCCATCGGGCGTTGTGCGATTTACAGCGACCTGGGCAAATTGAGTAATGATCATATCAGTACAAACGTTGATCACAAACCTGAGACCATGATCCAGGTGCGAATCCCTAATATGAATCAGCAACGTCTTGGAAATTTGAGAGCTGCAAGTACAAGATCAACGACAGTTTGTCCAGGTTTGAAGAGCTTGTGCTTTTCATTCAGCTACGGCGCATCAGCATTGGAGCTATTCTACAGTCACAAAAGGACTACCTCAAGCAGCTTGAAAGCAGCACGGCTTTTCAGTCCTTGAACGCGAGCTTCACGAGCGAAGAAGTCGTTGCCCTGACGCGTCTTCCATCTGGTTGAGGATGATGAATGACGAACGGGTGGCGCGCTTCCCAGTCTACTCGTTGAGCGTGTGATGCATTGTGCAGCAAAACAGCGTGGTCTTGTAGGTAGTGATTTATGCTCTAACAAGACGCTGTCTGTGAGTTGTTGGAAGATCCGTCGCGAAAGCATAATGAATGTATGAGGGTTAGACATCAGCTCCCAAACTTTTGGGATTGCCGCGGCTGCACTTGCCAGTGGATCGTCACCGTGCTCAAGACCCTGACTTTTACAACCTCAACTGTACCACCACACGCACGTAATCACGAAAAGACAACGTGGACACGAACATAAACTTTTGGTGTGCGCTCACATGCGTAACTCTATCTCTTTCTCGCCAAACGTAGAGATCAGCATAACGTAATCGGCCTGCCGGTCAATATCTTACGCGAACCGTTCTCAATTTCTGCGTTGCCCGGACCGAAAGAAACCTAATAGGCGCATGTACCCACAGGACTGGAGAAATTCCCCCGAAAACAAGTCAAGTACATAGATTTTCTACCCTTCCTAAACGGGTTGAAACGTTGAAACCCCCGTATGCGTGGAAGACTTACAAGCAGCACCTTTATTGAATGATCTCGTAGGTCACCGTGGTCTGGTAATCTTTCTTGAGCTCTCAGGAACTCACACAATGTCTTATCCTTAGTCAAGCTTTTTCTCGGCTTCACTTCGTGTTCCGTGGCGTTCGGTCCCTAACTCATACACCGTCGCAGGGCTGACAGCCCCTGTACTTTCCCTCTTTTGCCGTCTTCGTTAGGCAGTCACTGAGTAGGATGTACTCTTTTCCTATCAGATTCACCGCCAAGCCACGGCACGTTGGATTTTCTCCTTATGCAGATATACTACTCTCCATGGAGCATGGTAGGCACTTCAAAATGTGGTTGATGAAGGTACTTCTGTGGGTCGGCTTCCAGCCTTGGGCTGACCGTTGACTGACATAGCCATGCGAAGGTATTGAGACCTGAGCGCAACAAGTATAAATATCTGGTTCCAACACCAATGTAGATTTTGGAGACAAGCACTCTGTTTGAAGCTACAAAGATTTGCTCTAGCAAAGCAAGACAGTCGCCATGTTTATCGCAAGTATCGCAACTCTACTGGCTCTCAGCACTACTGTGCTGGCAGTTACTTTTGATGGACCTGCTCCAACCCCAATACTCAAAGTCTTCAATGGCATTTCCCCCAAGACTACCGAAAGGGCACGATCGCTTCCTGACCTTTTCCGTCGCCAGCAGTCAGACGACGCTGTCTGTGGATACATAGAGGGAAAAAACGGTACAGACACATGAATTAAATCTCCTTGCTTTGAGCTAACTTACAGAACAGAGGCAGCAGTCTCGTGCAAGGTTGGAAACTGTCTCTACGATGACAGCCTCTCATGGTTTGGCTGCTGTACTGGCACCGTCCGCTCAGACTGCCAGATCTTCACGACATGCATAGACTCGACTGCCATCAACTCTTGCAAGTCCGATACGGCTTGCGCAAGCGATGACTATGCAATGGCTTGCCCCGCGTCCACAGCGGGTGTATGTGTGACTATGTGGAGTTCAGTCGAGGAGGGCATGGTCAGCCATTACGCTTGCGACGCATCGAGTACGAGAGTGGAGGTACTTGCGACGCCCACCGCAGCCTCTGGCAGTGCGTCCGGCTCAGCGCGTTCGTCTAGCCCTGCCGTATCTAGTACTAATGGTAGTCTTTCTCGCCCATCATCAACTCGACAGGCAAGCTCGACGACTCAGGACGACAGCCCGCGGACCAACACGGCAGCAAACGCATCTACACAGAATGCAGCGACGGGTTCGCAATCAAGTGCCAGTGCGATGAGGACAGCACAGGCTGTTGTTGGCGCGGCTGGAGGTATTGCAGGTGTAGTAGCTCTGTTTGTTTGAGCGGGATAGGACATAGCTAGTATCGATATGTGTCTGAGTATAGCCATGTAAAAGCGCAGTTGCGAGAGGACAGTAGTTGACTTAATTTGAATCAGATCAAGGTGGTAAAACGCTCCAGTGTGCCTCCTGCCATGTATTCAAACGGGTTGAGATGTGATCGCTTCCTGCAATGGCCATGCACATGGCATTGGCGGTTCCCGCCCGCTGAGCCTCAAAATCTGACCGGAAGACTTCCCGTCCGGTGAGGAGGGTGAAATTAAACCGACAGCAATGGCCTTACCCTCGTACTCATTGTCCTGATCTAAGCGAGCGTGTTTGCTTCACCGGAAGAACCCATTGTACCATTTCGCAGGACATCTTGGACATGATGGAAGAACGCCTCCATTTATAGAAGGGCTTGAGTTCACGAGGCCTAGCAGTAGGTGGCAGATGCTAGTCAGCATCCTGAGGCTGGAGTCTTGTAACATCAAGCATGCTATTGAATGTGTAGTGTGGACGACAAGACATGAGTGAGAACAGCGTGGTGTTTGTGAAACAACCGAGAAGATGAACAGGGTCAGGTGGAAGTGAGAAGTGACAGCTGCCTTCAACCAACACTGCAACGGCTCTCGAATCTCTGGAAAGAGTACAAACTCAAACTACGCCCTGTAGAATGCTGAGCTCAACGGACAGGCGCCGAAACGCAAGGAAGACGGACTCGAGAGATTGAAGGTGCGAAAATGTATACAAGGCGACAGGCAATGGACTCTCACTCACTCAGGAGTCAGCGCATGCAGGGCTATGAGAGGGTTTTGGGTTTCATGCGAGTGAGGTCCGGTGAGCTCGGGCTGCAGGCGGGAGAGGTGCATGTGATGTGTTGTAAGCGGGCAGTTCGCATGGAGCAGAGCGGCGGGACCAGCACAGCCCAGTGGACAGCGGCCTCTGTGGATATAGAAGACGATGGCAGCGTGTCGAGGTGTCGAGTGCCGACTGTTGAGCGTGGTGGTGGCTACCAGGTTTACCGTGATGACGTAGGGCGTCGAGCAGCCAGACGCCCAACTGCATCTTCCAAGTTGCGCCTGATTCCGTCCTGCCCGCGTCGTCTTATTGCGCCAGCCTCTCTTGTCCGCCGCCCTATTCCTCGCCATTTCTACCGCCGCTGTCACAGGAGTAGCAGCAGCAGCAGCAGTAGCAGCACACTGTGCATCCTCGTCCCCGTGAGCGAGCAGACCCACTTGCCCATCGCTGTGGACTGCGAACTGCGATCGGCACCACTGCGCGTTCCCGCCTCACTCTGCCAGACGAGCC
The DNA here is from genome assembly GCA_027946375.1 of Neodidymelliopsis sp. IMI 364377. NCBI lineage: Eukaryota > Fungi > Ascomycota > Dothideomycetes > Pleosporales > Didymellaceae > Neodidymelliopsis > Neodidymelliopsis sp. IMI 364377. The sequence goes on along the minus strand of JAPEUT010000099.1, from coordinate 679 downwards.
GCCAGACGAGCCGCCAAACACAGCGCCTGGGCCGACGACACCACCGCACACGCGCTGCTGCCCTCGTACGCACGCCCACGACAGCATAGCATAGCATAGCGTTCCATCTCATCCCATCGCCTGGACCCCCCGCTCGCTGCCCCGCGTCCCGGCCCCCACCTTGCGTCGCCCACCATGTCGGTCATCTACAAGCGCACCGAGCGCGAGCGCGACTGGGAGACGCAGTCGCAGGGCGCCCCGCGCAGCTACACCACGGTGCGGCGCTACAAGGTGCCCGACCACAGCCTCGACGAGGACGCCTATGAGCAAAATATGCGCCTCGTCCACCGGCCTCGCGATGACTATACAGAGCGTCACGAGGTCCACAAGGAGTATGTCGTCGAGCGCAACGACCACCCGCCCGCCCGCAGCGAGGTCCGCGAATACCGCTACGTCGACCGCTCGCCCTCGCCACCCCGCCGTGAAGTCCGCGAGTACCGCATCGAGCGCGAGATCGACCGTTCGCCCTCGCCTGCCCGCTCGAGTGCACGTGAGATCCGCATTTCGCGCGAGTACGAGCGCGACTTGCAGGACCAGCGCCAAGATTACCAGCCCTACGAGCTCGAGAGGTATTCGCGCTCCACAGAGTTCTTCCGCCCTGAGCCGCCCCCACCGGAGGCCCCCCCGCCCATCATCATTC
>JAPEUT010000098.1:0-86853 GCA_027946375.1 Neodidymelliopsis sp. IMI 364377 | reverse complement strand
GCGGGCGGGTTCGCGTTGGTTTGCGGACCAGGCGTCGCGCAGGTAGGCGCGGTCGTCGGCTTGGGCCCAGGAGACATTAGACTCTTGGGGTGAGGGCGCTCGGGGTGGTGGTTGGGGGCGCGAGCGGCTCTTTGAACGTTCTCGAGTGCGGGATTTGGAGCGCATGCGGTCTTTGCGGTTCTCGCGCTCTTGCTGGTACTGGCGTTCGCGCTCTTTGGCTTCCTCAAGTTGGCGCTCGAGCTCGGCTATGCGGTCGGTATGGTCGTCGTTCTGGCTGTTTTGGCGGCTACGAGGCTGTTGTTCAGCTTGATATTGAGACAAGTACTGGCCCCGTAGTCTGGCATCGCTGCCGGCACGCTTCCTGCGTGCTTCTTTCTCGGCCTGCTGTTGAGCTTCACGTTCCTCGTTCTGCCGTGCTTCTTCCTGCATCTTCCATTGCCGTTCCTGCTCTTCCCATTCGCGCTTCTGCTCTTCGAGGCGACGCTCCTTGGCTTCGCGCTGCTTGCGCGCTTCTTCTTCCCACAGTCGTTCTTCCTCTGCCCTCTGACGCTCTTCTTCTGCCTCGCGCTCGACTCGGCGATGCTTCTCGGCTTCTTCAGCAGCGACGCGCAACCTTTCCTCCTCTTCAGCCTTCTCGCGCCGCTTACGTTCCTTCTCTGCCATGTTCGGTACGTGGGGGCCCGCGCTTGTAATCTGTCGCCGTGCACCGAATGCAATGCCTTGATTTCCCTGACTCGCGCCGCCCATGTAGCCGTATTGGTGAATGTTCCATGCTGGCGAAGTAACACCCTGATCAGCCTTCTTGCTCCAACTACTAACACCGCCAGAAGGCGATCCAGGCATGCCAGTCGATCTACCCGAAGTGTTGCTACCGCCAGTGCGCGAGGGGCTGAGGGGCTTGGGCTTGGGCTTGTCTCGTGTCATAGGGTTGAAGGTAGACGAGCCGTAACTCCTGCTGAAATCCGGTCTGGAGGGAGCTGTAGGGCTCATGACGCTGCCACCGCGCTTTGGGCCTATGCTCGAGGAGAAGCTACTCGAGTTGATTTGGTTGGCGGCGCGCGAGAAGGCAGTCAGGCACTGCAGGACCTGGGCCGGGTCTTTGCTCTCATAGAGGTCGACGGTGAGGAAGCGGTCGTGCGAGGGCATGTTGAGAGGGGGCATTTCGCAGGCCTTGAGAAAGTGTGCAATGTTCTCCATCTGGATGAAGGGCATATTGGACTTTTTGAACCGGACGGGTGTGGCTACCACCATATTGACGAGCCTACATACAGCGTCAGCACACATGTCACCATCACATTCGCCTGCACAGCACATCCAGCATAGCAGCACTCACCTGCACAGCACCGTGCCATCCTTCAGCGCATCGAGCAAATCGCCCGCAGGCAGCCGCTCACCCAGCGTCTCCTCGATCCAGGCGCGCACCTCGTTGGCGGCCTGGGGCGTGTATCTGCCCATTCGCAGGTTCTTCATGTCCTGGTCCAGGCTCGTGACGGACGCCATTGTTGTATGTATAGGATGTATACCTAATATACGTCCGTGTTTGTGTCGTGTGTTGTCCACGAACAAGTCACCGCCCAGGTGGGGGAATGCTTGCCGCGTGTGTACAGGGATACACAGCTGCACCGCCACGAACGTCATTCGCCAGGGTCTTGCATGGTGCACGTCAACCCAAATTGCCTTTCGATATCTACTCTGCAATAAAGCGCGACTCACGCCAAAACCACCAACCCCCATGGCGAAAGCACCGGGCCCCATCCGGAAGGCGTGGTACGAGTGGAAGATGCTGCGCTTCCCCTGGCGGAAGAAGTGGCTGGTGGGTCAGTCTCGCTCTGCATGCTATGCCATGCTATGCCACCCCAAATGACGTGTAGTGTTGATGGTCGTAGGCTTCGATCTCCAGGGCAACACTTTCTGGGAATTCAAGGACGCCCTGCACTCGATGCGCAACCGCCGCATTGCAAAGTACCACCGCTCGACACACTACGGCGATGTGAACGTGAGCCCGGGCTGGATGCAGTGGTTGCGCCACACACGCTTCGAACCGCCCACCATTGCAGAGCAGCAGCAGGAGATGCAGCGCCAGGCCAACATCAAGCTGCTGGCCGCCCGCGCCGACGAGAGATGGGCTGCGAAGCCCTCAGCTCTGGATGCGCCAGACAAGCAGCAACCCATACAGATGCTCGAGTCTAGAGACCCCAAGTCAGGCGTCGTACAGATGAACGCCGAACAAGAGCTCAGGTCGCGCGGTCGCGAATCAAGAAGCGCAGAAGCGACGAGTGAGCAAGGCGAGAGGCCAGCTCACGATATGCGTCCAGATGTAACTCCCGGAGCTGAAGCGCCGCAGCCCACAGGTGTGACAGAGGAAGCACCTGCGTTCAAGGCGAAGAAGAGGATGAGGATCAACAAAGAGCCCAAGGAGGATTCGCCTTGGAAGCAGCCTGGTGGCAACCCTGGTGACGACTGGCAGCCAAAGGCCTGGACACCACCACCTAGGAGAAGGGGGTGAACGTACAGTATTGTCTGTATGATTACGACGTTTGAAAAAACCACGACCTTACGTGTATAACATGTATGTATCAATACCATAACATAATTTCGTCCCAGATATCTGCCTGGCCCTTCAGTAACTTGCACCTGCGCGTCTTGTCCATTTTTGAAAAGCAAAGATGCCCACATCACTGTGCTTGACTCGAAAGCTACTGAGACCTTCTTGTGGCAATAGGCAAACCTGTTTCCCCCATAGAGACTACTCTACTCTACTCCTCTTCTCCTTCTACTTTTTCTATTAGTTTCTTCACCTCCTACTATCTTCAGTCATCCGTGCTCATTCTCTGGGCAACAAGGTGCAACAAAACAATCCGGCGCAACACGGCAAGCAACAAAACCTATCCAGCGCGCTCCAGCATCCGAACAACCCAACCTTCTCACGCCACAACCTCGACCCTCAACCTAGTAAAGAAGTAAACAGATCAAACCCATCTCAGCAAAAATCCCAAACAAAACAGTCGATTGAATACCGCTAGTCCTCTCGCACACAGACAGGGTACACTAGTCTCAAAAAAATCCGAATACCCCTACAAAAACGCCCCACAACGTCTCCACCCTACCAATCTAGTCCAAGCCCATAAGAAAAACCTCTCGACCGCGAGAAGAAAAAAAACAAGGTTGGGGAAAAAGGAGAAGGAAAAAAAGATCTAGCTGAGACTGGTTTCGATCCAGTGTCCTCCGGGTTATGAGCCCGGCGCGCTTCCGCTGCGCCACTCAGCTTTTGGGAGGTGTTGATGGGGAGGTGGCCGGGGTATGGTGCTTATATCGGGGGTATTTGTCGGGATTGGTGTGTAGGGTTTTGGCTGAGCCGTGTAACAGTTATAGAACCACGAGTTGGGGGATGGTAGGAGAGAAGTCTGGTGTTGAGTGGATGTTTCATCTTCTAGCATGATTGATATAGAAGTTGCTGGTCAAGTCTTTGGCGCGCAAGGCTCACATGGCCAATTATAGCCCAGGTAACTGATGATATATCCAGCGATTAATATGCCAATCATTCGCAGATGATCTCGTTCGGCAAATCGAGCCAATGCCTCCAATATGAACCTAACGACTTTGTCACCGACTCAATCAGCATGCGGCCCGCATTTCCCACAGACCACATATGACGTCTTCGGTGCAGAAGCAGTGCGTAGTAACATAAGATTATGAGCGCTTCAGGTCGCCGTTTCTGCAACAGATCCGTGTAGTGGCCTGATAAAAGAATTGGCCAGACCCAAATCGAATCTGAAGACCGTTCATGTACCCCTTCAGCTCGATCTTCTATATAGATCGCCTGGTAAACCAGCCTCAGTCGAGACACTTCGTGGCGACATGCTTCTATGCTCTCGGTATTCATGTCGGTACCGTCTAGTAGATGAGTCAGCTTGTCGGTAATCAGGTCGGCTCGTTCCGTTGGTTGGGTTGCTGCAATTTCCAGCTGGGAACTGGAACGATGGAGTAACGGCGACATCTTGGATTGCATCAGGAGCGCCCAGGCTTGCGAAGTAACTGTTTGTACTCCACGATGAAGGTTCAGGTACGTGACGAAGTTGTCTAGAAACCCGTCTGCGTCGCACTCAGATGCTTTCACTGCCTCCGCAAGCGAGTGAGTGCCTAACAGGCTCGCGAACATCAGCATGGCTTCGCAGTTGCTGCTGTTGATGTTGCCAAGGTGGTCATCAAAAGAATTCAAGGCTTCAATCTGTAATGATGTTGCTTCTGCTTGATAACAATCGGTTTGCTCGGGTCTCTTGTGGCTCAAGTGCAGAGCAGAAAGAGCGAGGACCTGAAGCAGCAGGTATGGCGCAGACAGAATAGCCGGCGTCATGATACGTGCCAGCTCTAGATCAACCACACCGTGTAGATCCAGACTTGGAAGAGTCTCAAGTACGAAGTTGCTCCATAGCTCCAGATGGCGTACGTTGATACTGGAGACGTTTGTGCTATACTGAATTGATGGAGCTGGCGTTGAAATTGGTGATGCGGCAAACGAACATGGTGTCAAGACCACAGAAGGTACTGCGGTGAGCGAAGATCCTAATGTTTGTGATGGTGAAGTTGTTGTGGAAGTCGTCCCAACATCTGCGGTAGAAGATTGGGGTGATGGGGCGGACGTAGACCGAACTGCACGAGGTCGTGCTGGAAGATAAACGCAATTGCGTTCGGTAGTCGAGCAATTGATACAGCCAGGCCGACCCTCATCGCACTGACATGGTTGACCACACGATTAGCCAGGTCGATATCTTAGAAAGCCCATGGCGTATACAAAGCTTCGATCGTACTGCAAGAAAAAGCCCTCACAAGACTTTGGAGAATACGCAAAAGTTTGAGGCGGTCACTCACCTTGATGTGTCGGCGTTTACAGTTTTGACAACCTAACTTTGATTTCTTGTGTGTTCTGCGCTGAGCCATGCCGACGTATCCGTATCGATGTGTGCAGACTGCAGAGGGAAGAATACGCGGAAGCGGAAAAGCGAGATCAGCGAATTATCAAAAGGCTATCACACAAGCTTATACGGCAATGCTGCTGCAGAACGATAAGGACTTACGCGTCTCACGAAGGCTCATGGCAGTTTCGAGGGAATTGGACGCACCGTATAACAGGGATGCCCGATTGTGGTAGCATAAAGACCTATACTTGATTGGCCACAATATCTTACTAATCGTGTTTACTCGTATAACCCTCATTGGGACGAAAGTTCTTTCCACAACAACACTCACTGCCACAACCTAGAGTGACTTTGTCGATTTGAAACCGGTCTCCTTGTGCTATACGTCGTACTGAAGCGTTTCGGGTACCGTTTTCCACGATGCGTGCCGAAGTCAACCGTTTCCAGGCAATTTTGCGAGTTCATGTATTGTGCCCCTGCATGGCCGTTGAGCTCGCCTTATATATGTAGCTCCACAAGGCACGATGATTGTCCAGCAAACTCATCTACACTCGTTGGCTTTCTCCAAAGTATCTGATATTCTCGCACAGCAGTCCAGTCATCATCATTGTTGTCGCTACCATACACCCTCACTGCTGCACACAACTTGATAAATCTCTGCGACCATATCGACAGCATGGCAGTACTCGAACCACACAAGGGAGGTTACTACCTCTGGAACTATCTCCCATCCGTTCCTGCCGCGGTCATCTTCATCCTTGCCTTTCTCGTCATGACCAGCCTCATCACATGGCGTATGTGGAAGACCAAGACATGGTTTTGTACCGCTTTTGCAATTGGTGGTTTCTGTAAGTCATTTCGAGGGAGATTTCGAGCATTCCAAGCTAATTTCCTTTATAGTCGAGTTCGCTGGATACTGTGCCCGAGCATCAGCATACAACAAAACTGCCAGAGTCATGCCTTACGCCATCCAAAATGTCTTCATCCTCCTTGGACCCGCTTTGTTCGCTGCTTCCATCTATATGTGTCTTGGACGTATCATTCGCGCCGTTGGTGGCGAGAACCACTCTCTCTTTCGGCCGAGTCGCCTTACCAAGATTTTCGTCAGCGGAGACGTTCTTTCGTTTGTGGTCCAAGGTGGAGCAGCTGGGTTGATGGTAACCGGGAAGAATGCCAAAACTGGTGAGGGTATGGTCGTTGGTGGTTTGATGATCCAAATCATTATGTTCGCACTGTTCGCAATCACAGCAGTCATGTTCCAGAAGCGTATCGAGCGTAGCCCTACACCTGGATCGACTAGCTCTGCCTTGCCTTGGAAGAAGAGCATGCGAATGCTCTATATCGTCAGCGCTCTTATAATGGTACGATCCATCTTTAGGGTTGTCGAGTACGCCATGGGCAACAGCGGGTATCCGCTGAAGCATGAGTGGACACTATACATCTTCGATTCGACACTGATGTTCTTTGTCATGGTCGTCTATTTCATCTGGTACCCAACGTGGATCACACCCGACAAGCTTGAGCAGAGCTACGGTGTCTGATTGCGTGCATTCTTGGAGTTCTACACAGGAGAGCCAGGCATAGCTGTCCAGGCGGCGAATTCAAGATTGAAAGGTCCACAGTCGAGACACTCGCTGGAAACAACTAGATTTTAGATAGATTCTCAATAACATACATCAATAAATGTTGATAGTGTAACATCCACATCCACATCCACATGTAAACACAATCTCTACCTCAACCCAGTCTAACCAAATCAAATCGTACCTCGGCACTCACCCCCAACTCCACGCGCCGCCAACGCCGAACGACTCGACCGTGCCTGTCATCAACCGACACACAACAATCGATCAACATTCCAAACTCTCGACTGATACCTAGTCTACCTACGGCAAACCCCTCGTAGCCTAAAATCATCAGATCGGAAAACGAGAGACTCGGTGGGTGTTGTAAGACAAAGAGCAAGGAATTAAGTGTCGCAAACATCATGGCAGAGGCATACAAGTACGAGTTCTTCAAAGTCTCGTTCCCAGCGGAATATGTGGCGCACGTTGAAATTAATCGGCCGGAGAAGTTGAACGCGTTCAAGGAGGTGTGAGTTCTTCATTTACGTTGTTTCGTAAGACCTTACATCTTCACATCCCTAAACTCCACACTAACTTTCCCCTTCTTCTCGCACTTCTTGTCTTCTCGTGCAGAGCATGTTGATTGTAGATATGTTATGGATTTTTTCCCCTTATTTCTGAGATGATGCTAACACCACACAAACAAAAGCATGTGGCACAACCTATCCGCACTCTTCCAGCAACTCTCCATAGATCCCAATGTCCGCGCCGTCATCTACTCAGGCGCAGGCCGTGCCTTTACAGCCGGTCTGGACGTGCAAGCCGCAAGTGAGGGCGGCACTTTCGCACCGCCTACCGTTGATTCTGCACGTAAGGCGAATGGTCTGAGGAGACATATTCTTGAGGTAATTTGACCGCTGTCCTTCTTCCCATTCACGCACACACCAACGTACCTTGGATAAACCCAAACATGTTAGCAATGTCTGACATCCATATCTAGTTCCAAGACTGCATCACCTCGCTCGAAAAATGCGAAAAACCAGTCATCTGTCTCCTCCACGGCATCAGCTACGGCCTCGCGCTCGACATGTCTCTATCATGCGACATCCGCATCAGCACCGCGGACACAAAGTTCTCTGTAAAGGAAGTCGATATTGGCCTCGCAGCCGACATTGGCACGCTGTCGCGGCTGCCCCACGCAGTGGGGAACATGTCCTGGGTTAAGGATGTGGCGCTTAGTGCGCGCGTTTTTGGGTCTGAGGAGGCGCTGAGAGTCGGGCTTGTTTCGAGGGTGGTGAGGGATAAGGGGGAGGGGTTGAAAGAGGTGAGTAGAGAAGGAGTGAGAGGAAGTGAGTGAGGAGTGCTAATGAGTGGATAGGCGCTTGAGTTGGCGACGCTGATAGCGTCCAAGTCGCCGGTTGCCGTGTTGGGAACTAAGGAGATATTAAATTATTCGCGCGATAAGACGGTGGCGGAGGGGTTGAATTATACGGCGGTGTGGAATGCGGCCATGTTGCAGACGGATGATGTTAAGGAGGCGATGCTGAGTGGGATGCAGAAGAGGAAGGTCAAGTTTAGTAAGCTGTAGGTCTCGTTAACATGGAATGATGAAAGACATGGGGCACGAAGAGAGTAAGGACTCGCCAGGCTGAATAGAGGAAGATGTGAAGAAGATGGACTTGATATTTTCATTGCCTCTGAGCGCCTGGAAGTGCTAATACCGGAAAGGAATTGATCATGCCCAAAACCCGTCTCTGCATTCGCATCATGCATGAGCGTCGTGAGCGTCACTCATATCCCATGACATGCTACAGAAGAACTCATGTGGAATCGTGATTCTCCCATTTGCGCCCGCCAACTACCTCGTACTTGTCTTTACACAATACGATACGACTACATCTATGCCCTCGCCATGACGCCCCAGCAGCGGATCTTGTTGTCGGTGTAACCAGCGAACAGGGTCTGGCCATCGGCGCTCCAGGCCAAGGAGACGCACTCAGGCTCCCTGCTCTTCTTGCCGACCTCCATGTACTCGGGCTTCAGCTCGTCAACCTTGGACTTCTTCTCGAGGTCGAAGATGATGATGCTGGAAGAGGTGGCAGCGCACAGCCAGTAGCGGTTGGGCGAGAAGACAAGGGCGTGGATCTCGTCACCGGCGGTGAGAGAGTACAGGTGCTTGGACTCGTTCAGGTCCCAGAGCATGGTGGTTCCGTCCTTGCCACCGGAAGCGCAGAGCGAACCATCGGGGGAGATGGTGACGGTGTTGATGTAGCCGGTGTGGCCGATGTGGTCAGTCTGGATGCGGCAAGAAGCAAGCTCCCAAACCTGTGAAGTTGTCAGCGGCTGCTGGCTGCATAGAATGAAATCAAACGAGTGACAGTGGTAAAATCAGTACAAAGGTGAATGTTGTTCTCACAGCCCTAGATGGGGGCTCTGAAGTAGCAAATACTTTTTTAACCAAATCATCATGGAAACGAAATCGCAAAACTGTGCTTGTGCAGAGGGAGTGGGTACGCACCTTGACGAGCTTGTCCCAACCAGCGGAGACGATGACGGGGTTCTGGGGGTTGGGCGAGAACCTGACGCACGAGACCCACTCGGTGTGGCCCTTGTCGGTGATGGTGTACTTGCAGTCACCGAGGGTGTTCCAGAGCTTGATGGTGCGGTCGCGCGAACCGGAGACGATCTGGCGGTTGTCGGCGGAGAAGGAGACGGACAGAACGTCGTTGGTGTGGCCGACGAAGCGGCGGGTGGTGACACCGGTGGAGAGCTCCCACAGACGGAGGGTCTTGTCCCAGGACGAGGAGAGAGCGTAGGCACCGTCAGAGGAGATGACCTGTTTGAGCACTGTCAGCTCTGCCGCGTCTTGCTTTCCTGCAAACCAATTGCCGCCCAATTGTTCGCATCATCTTCACTCGGTGGTACATACGCAGTCGGACACGATGTGGGAGTGGCCCTTGAGGCTCCTCTTGGGGTAACCGTACGAGGTCTCGTCGCGGGTGAGGTTCCAGATGATCAGCGTCTTGTCGCGCGAGGCGGACAGGAGCATGTTGGGGCTGCAGGCGAGTTAGTACTTGCGTCTGTCGCCATGTCGTCGCATTGATTGCGCGGATCTCGAATAACGCACTTCTCGAGCGAGGTAGCGAGGGAGGTAACCCAGCCAGAGTGGCCCTCGAGGGTGCCACGGAGAACCAACTGCTCGGCCATGATTGCGGTATGTGGCTTGAGAGGGAAGTCGACGGTGATGGTTGTCGTAGGTCGAATTGAATCCGCGATCAAGAAATTGTATTGTCGGAACTGGCTTGACCGTGTGGACTGGCTAGAGCGCTAGGCCGCATTGAGGACCGCAGGCGAGCTTGGCACGTGCCCACCCCTCAACACCGCGCTCCAACACAACGATCGGGACGACGTAGTGACATTTGACCATGAACAGTCTCAACTCGCCTGCTGTGGTGACTGATGTGTTCGCTCGCTACGACTGACTGTTTGCTTTCAGTCGCTTGCTATATGTGTCAACTGCAATTGAAACAGCTGGCAATATCAGTGCAGCCATGCAGTAAGTAACCAACACTGCAAATTATCGTCTGTAATTCCAAAACAACTACTTCATTTGCTCCAGATTGCGAAATAACAACATTATCCATTTTCTTGCACATTTCTCCCCAATCTGCACATACCCAAACGCTCCACACTATCTCCGCTCCCCCTCTCTAAATTCCGAGCTCTCCAAACTCACATGGAGCGCCTAACCCAATGACCATGATTACGAATGCAGATAGAAACAAGTAGCAGCCATGTAACTCCGAAATCGCCAAGACATCCCACACGTATAACACACCCCCATCTACACCATTCAAGTCAATCTACACCCAAGCACCACCATCGTTCCAAGCACAATGACTTCTTCCACTCCCAACTCACCCACCAACATCCTGCTCCTCGGTGCCGGCGAACTCGGTCTCGCACTCCTCCCCCACCTCGCCTCCCTCCCAAACACGCACATCACAATTGGCGTCCGCTCACCCTCGAAGCACATAGCCCTCTACTCCCCCAACAAAGTCGACATAATACACCTCGACCTCACAGCTCCATCCCCAACCCTCACTGATACCTTCAGCACCTATAGTACCATCATCTCCGCCACAGGGTTCACCTCCTCCCCCTCGTCAGTGACTAAACTCGCGTCTGAAGTCCTGGCCGCAGGTCGTCTACGCAAGAAGCGTGAGGAAAGCGAACTTTGGTTCTTTCCCTGGCAGTGGGGCGTAGATTACGATGTCACGTCTATCCGGCCTGGGCTGCATGATATGATGCCGCTATTTGGGGCGCAGAAGGCTGTGCGTGAGCTGCTAAGGGCAAAGGCTGTGGAGAGTGGGGTGAGGTGGACGGTTGTGTCAACGGGGGTGTTTATGTCGTTTTTGTTCGAGCCGTTTTGGGGTGTTGTTGAAAGAGGAGGAGGCGATCATGTGGTTGTTAGGTGTTTGAGCCACTGGGGGCACAAAGTGACGGTTACGGATGTGAGTGATATCGGGCGCGTACTTGCGCGGATTCTGCTGAGAGATGTGGATGCCGAGAACAAAGTTGTGTACGTTGCAGGTGACACGATCAGTTATGGCGACCTGGCGGCTGTTGTGGAGAGGGTATCTGGGTGTGAGGTGCAAAGGGAGAAGTGGAGTGTGGAGGATTTGGAGGAAGATCACAGGAAAGATCCCGAGGATGGAATAAAGAAATATCGGTTAGTTTTTGCAGGGGATGGGGTATGGTGGGAGAAAGAGAAAACAGCGAACTGGGAGCTGGAGATGCCGATGACGGGTGTTGAGACGTACGCAAAGAAACTGTTTGGTGTACGCAAGTAGGGAGATTTACCATTATCTAATATATAAGCACTCCTCGTTGGATGGTCTGCGCACTGCTACACCACCGTGAGCACAATCTATCGAGCTTGACACGTAAAACATACAGCAACCGCTTTCTGGTGTTTAGGAGAGTTCTGTTGTAGAAGCTGGCTCTATCCTCATCCTTTTCGGCAATGCCGCTGCGTTCGCCCCGGTAGCGGCTGCGGATCCGCCCCATCTGCGGCCCTCACCTCCTCGCATGTTGGGTATCTCCGTCTCTTCGTGCTTGGTCTTCTGCCCCGCGAAGTACCCTTTTGGTATCATGTAGTTCATTCCTCCTGTGTTCATATCAGGACGCTCCTAGCGGCCCGGCGGTCCAGGAGGGAATCGCTGTGGTGGCATGTTCCCCATACCTCCGGGAGGAGGAAATGGCATGCCACCCGGCGGTGAGCCTGCGGCATTTGGTGGAGGAAAGGGGAATGGCATGTTTGGTGGTCCTCCAGCCATGTTCGGTGGAGGAAATGGGGGCATGCCCTGCGGTGGCATACCAGGACCGCCTGGCATTGGGGGCATGCCGTTCGGCGGGAAAGGAGGCATGTTCGGGGGCATGTTAGGTGCTGTAGAGAATTAGCCAAGTCGGTAGACAGTGTTGCAGTCCAAACTTACGACCACCTCGTCCTCCCTGCATGAATGGTGGTGGCATTCCTGGCATGCCTAGCACTTGTCAGTCTGTCTTCACGTCTCCTCACAGTGCTCGTAGCTCACCTGGCGGAGGAAAGCCTCCTGGCATCGGCATCCCCATCGGCGGCCCTCCCATGCCCATGCCCATGGGCGGACCCATCGGTCCTCCAGGAAAGCCTCCGTTCAAGTTGGCTGTGTACAGTGGGTTTGCCTGGCCCTCCAAGTTGTATGCGTCTGTGATGCTGTTGATGACTTGCTGCGTCTGATCGCTCGAGATTTGCTCATAATATTGCTGGACGTTGCGCAGGTGGTTGCGACCGCTGTTGTGTGCTTTGCGCACGCTCATGCTGTCGTGCGTCAAGTACACATCGCAATAGTCGCAGAAGAACTTCGGCATGGTGACGGTCGCAGAGTTTAAGCTTCGGATGGGGTGGTGTCGGCGTGCCTCGCGGTCTGCAAGGGAGTTGTTAGCAGGCGCGTCGCGGAGCTTCGAAGTGGACTTGTTCGAGAGCTCGAGAATCTCACGTCGGCCATTCCAGTCGCCGATGTTCCTTGGCGTTACCCGTCTTGGTGTGAGAGGAGGGCAGACATCACAAAGCGACGCAACACTTTCATGCGTCTCTGCACGGGAAAATTGCATCAAAATTGGTAGATTGTATCGGATAATCGACGGAAGTCGTCTGTGAATGGATCGATGCATCCAAATCTCGACTTCACTCTCTTCCCCCCAATTTCTTTGCCGCCGTAGGCAGCTCCTTCCTCAACTTCTTCAAACAAGCTTTCTTCTTCCAGGTCACTCTGTAATACTCGCTCAGCCCCGGAAACGCTGGCTCATCCTGCCCCTCACTTCTTTCTATCCACTCATCAAGGACAGGCCAGACAAGACAATCTGCGATGCTGAACCGTTTTCCTGCTATGAAAGGACCTCCATGGTCTCTCAGCTGCTCTTCTAAGAGGTCCAGCGCAGCCTTGAAGTCCAGTGTCTGTAGTGATGTGTCCGTGTTCGTGGAGCAGTCAGGATATAAGCTTGATACCCTGGAGAGGAGAGAGAGTATCGAGTATGCAGCCGCTATGACGGGCTTGCTGTCTACTGAAATCGAGAAGGAGTAGTAGCGATCAAGGTAGTGTAGTATTGATGCAAGGCCTGTGACTTCGGTTGAATGTGTGTCGTTGTCGCGGAAGTGGGCTTGCTGTGTTGAGACGTGCTTATCGTAAGGACCTGGTGATTCGAGTACCTTATGATTTACTCTGCTCTCCCAGAGCGCCAACTGTATCTGCTTCGTCTCGATGGTATTGTTGTTCACGAACAGAACAGGCAATTGCTCCGGTGGCTCGTGCAAATGTAACACATCGAATCCGTCGCCATACCACTCATCCCACTCAAAATCGTTATTCTGATTCTCACGGCCAAAGCTCCGAATCATTCGTTCCGCTTCAGCTTCGTCGTTGTTGACAACATCCGCTGCATCACGTTGATCTTTTGACGTTGCACCTTGGCCCCAGATCGTGGTTTCTTTTGCGTCAAGAAACGTAGCGATGCGGCGGAAGGTTAAGCTAATACGAGCTCCAGAGTATGCTGTCTCTAAGTCGCTGCGCTCAGCTTCGATGCGTTTATCCGCCATGATGCCGTGGAGCCACTTTTTGTTACTCTTCAGGCCAAGTACAAACATAGAGTTATGCGGCATGGCGACACGTTGCGTCTCACGTTGGGTATTTTCGTCACCGTTGGCGGGGTTTGCCTTCACATCTCTCTTCGTACGCAAGCGCATCGTGCGTTGAGCGCCAAAACTGATGTTTACAATAGAAGAGTCTTTGGCGATGTCTAGTGTTTTGTCCGAGTGCTCCGAAATATAGTCGTTTCCACTCCTGTACAATTGAATAAGAACATGGTTGAGTGGATGTCCAACCAGTTTCTCGGCTGTTCTTCTAATCCATTGTACCTTGGGTGAAAAATGGAGCAAAGGTAGCGTTTGATCCGCAGGATGGCGATAGACAGGCTTCGAACCATCCTCGCCATATTCTCCTTGACAGCAGACTAGGCGTGGCACCTCGCCCTGCTGATGCAGCATTTTCTGCCATCGCACCTCGCTATACAACCCCTGGAAAACCGAGTCTGCGAGAGTCTTCGATAAGTCTGACGGATGACGATATTCAGGCGGAATGAAGTTGTAGATGATACGAGAGTCGCCCTCCGCAATACGATCGTCAGGACCTAACGTAGGCAGGTTGGCGAGTGACTTTAGCTTTGAGGCTTTGATACTAGACAGAGCTGACGGATGTGCTTCGATTTTAGCAGGTGTAGACTGGGCTGATGGAACGATTGGTGTGGTTTCGCCCACGAGGTCTGTCGAGGAAATGGACGAAGGCAGTACAGCTGGCACCTCTTTTGACTCGATTGGCGACGCTTTAATGGAAGAAACATCTACACCATGCACGGAATCGAGAGTGCTCGGTACACTTGGTTCTGGAGGTGTTACGATTGTTGGTGATTGCTCTGTTGCTTGCTCAGTAGTGCTCTCATCTACAGTGGCTGAACCTGCAGCAATGTGCGAATCAATTACGTCGCGCATGGGCCTGACTGGCTCAGCTGTATCCTGAACGGAAGGCTTTTCAGACTTGCCAATCAGCACACTAGGTTCCACCAAAGATCCTTCCGTCGGCTTCTTCTTCTTCGTCCTCTTTCGCATACGGGTTTTGGTTTGTACTAGCTTCGATTCGCTAGCATCTGTCGGCGGCTGCGTAGCACCATTCGTCCGTCTAGTTCGTACTAACGCTGCCATTAATTTCTCGCCTTCAACGTCGTCCTCAGCTGTATCGTTACTTTGGTTTGCTGCACTCGTAGCATCTTTCAGGTCTGGTTGACCGTTGGTCGTCGAGGGCACGTTCGACTTGTCGGCCAGGGACAGCTGCCCTATCAAAGCCTCAAGCTCCTTGCCAACAATCTTCGGCTCTTTGGTCTCTGCTTTTGCCGCTTCCTCTGGCTCAACCTCTGTTAGGTGTTCTTTCGCGAGGATCTCCGCGCTAGTGACAAGCCATGCATCGAAGATGTCTTCCATTCGCTTGAGGGCGAGTTCATGCCGATTCTGCTTGCGGAAGCCAAGGGCGTCTTGAATCACGTTGATCTTGATACCATGTCGGGCTCCATCTATGACTGTCGCAAGGACAGAGACGTTTGTGAGACATCCACAGACGTAGATCTCGGTGACGAGCCTTGCCCGTAGTGTCATGAGCAAATTCGTTCCAAGGAAGGCGGAGTAATTGGATGTTTTGATGACAGCATCTCGGGGTGTTTCGATGAGCTCTTTGATGTCAGTCGTGAACTGAGCTCCGTCGGTGTCAGGAACACAAGCGGCACTTTTCTTTGCGCGCTTCAGCAGGAAGAGTTCTTCATCTTCCTCTACTATCGCCTTCGCCTCCTCGACTGGAATCGTCTTTCTGCGAGCTGAGACGCGCTTGAAAAGATCAAGAGCTCGTTGTTTGTGTTTGGCTGAACGTGATTGCGCTTGGGGTATAGGCATGGGCAAATCTTTGGCTGACTCATCGTCACCTCCTTCTGTGCTGCTCTCATCGCCATCAACTAAACCGCCAATCACAAGCGAATCCCCCTCGCCAGTAGAAGAGTTATTGGGAAGACGATCTGCTTCGTAAAGTGTTTGTACCCAGATGATGTTGCCATTCAGTTCTCGGAATTTCGGGATGAGTGTATAGATGTGATCGAGAAAACCAGTCTTGGTGCTCACCGGTAGGCGGCCATCTGGCGAGATGAAGTCGTTTTGTAGGCCAATGACCATAAGCGCTTGACGTGTCCGTATTTTCGGTACATTTTGAGCCAGAAGTTCCGCGAAAGATGCCATCTGGCTGAAGTTATGGTGATATTGAGGATGCTCCTGAAGGTAGAGAAGTGGCGCGATACGCACAGCAGGACGGCAACAAAATCCGCACGCGCACGATGGAGATGTTGGTGTTCAATTGGTACTCCTTGCAGTGGTGGAGGATAGAAAGGATGCATGCATATATGCAGAGCGTGATGATCTTCAATACGCTCGGCATAAACGTTGCACTGTCGCATGCATGGTGCCAAATGATGGATATTTTGTCACTTCACGGGCCAAGAGAGGTCGGATGCATCAGCCAATTGCGTACGTTAAATATAGTAGTGTGCTGCAGGACTGATTGGAACAGAGACGCCACGCTGCTGCAAGTGTTCCGCAGGGCTGAGGGCCTTTGAGATTCCGTTGTTGTGCTCTTGAGGTGCACTGTTTGGCGGGGCTGCCGCTGCTTAGCGCGGAATCAACCACGTTACGCACTAGAACTATCCTCACAAGCAAGCTGCGCCCATTATGCATTGCTTCAAGCTGTGTGCTACTCCGACCGTATGAGCGTTTCTCTGGAAGAATCTCTTTGCAGTCGACACCTCCTTTCTTTTTTACGTACAAGTACCCTGGACCAAGATCAACGTAATCTACGCGGGTGTCGCTGTGGATGCACAACTCTATAATCACACGGAAGATAGCTCGGATCGATGGTCCGTGAGTGGTGGTGTACATCACAAATTCGAGCTTCGCGCTTTCCGGATCCGAGGAAACGGTTGGTACGCGCGTACTCCAAATCTGCCTCACTTATTGCTGAAGAAGGATGTGATCTTCGAGTTCCCGTCACTCTTCGCTGGTGCCTTTGCTGCACTACCGTTACTTGTGGCGCTGCGTGTACCTTGTTTCCTTGTAGGGGTTTTTACTGGAGATGCATGCTTCTGTGGTAAGGTGGGCTTGCTTCGTTTCGCCTGTGGCTCTTCGTCTGCTGAAGGAACATCATCGTCTGCCTCTCGTTTGATGCCCTGTTCGACTTTCGCAATTTGTGATTGGGATTTGTCTGGAACAGGTAATGGCGCATTGTCTTCGGTACCTTCCACGCGGTTTGTGGTGTCACGAGTTTCATTGACGTCGTGTTCGATCTTGACATGACCATCCTTACTCGTGAAATTGTCAGGGTCATGCTCCGTCTTATCGGGATCCGCTGCATCGGCCCTCTTTGCGAGTTTTCGCTGATTCCCAAAGAAATTCGCAATGTTGCTCTTATTTTCAGTGCTGTCAATGGGTATTAAGAATGACGGTGAGTTGTTGCCAACCTTGCCCACGTCTTTAGTGACAGGGTAGCACTCAAGTTCTCCTTCGTACGGCTTCAGCAATGACTGCAGCTCCGCACCCCACTCCGTACGACTGGGATCCAACCAAGTCCGTATGGCATCGGAGCCGTTGTCAAGAATCACTGGCATCCGGTCATGCAGAAATTTGAGCTGCTTGTTTGAGTCAGTCGTGATGATGGTGTAGGTGTACAGTGGCTCGTGACTATCTAGTGAGACTGTCAGTGGCGATCACGACAGGTACACGAGGCGTGTAGAACATTGTACGAAGGCCGAGAACCTGGACACTTTGGCTCTACAACAGACGTCGGTTGTACTGTGGCCGTAAGTGTCCCCCAAGAACTGAACTCACCTTCAAACTGAACACGATCCCATAACCCAGCGAAGCACATGAGTTCCCCGTCTTTGCGCTTGGTAAAATGCGGGATCTTTTCTTTGCCATTGTTTTTCTTGAGCCACTCGTAAAAGCCTTGCGCGACAATGATGCACCGCTTCTGCTTTTTCATCGTCGTCCACATGCCACGGTCTTCGAACAGTGAATCGTCACGGCAGTTGATCGTCTTCATCTTGGAGCCATAGTCAGGGTTACGTTTAGTCCAGAAAGGAACAAGGCCTGGATGGGTTGGAGTCAGCAATGTCGTAACAGAAACAAGTTGCAGCACTTACCCCATTGCATTGACTGCAGCTTGTACCTTGTATCTTTTATGGATTCATCGCTGCTGGCTTGTTCATTCTCGTCCTTGTTCGACTTATGAACAACAGGATCGGGACCTTCTGCTCGGTATACGAGTCCGTGATATCCAGGCGCAAAGTTGTATGATTGGCGCACATCGTCGTCGTTTGGAGCTTCCTCGACAGGCATCTGCGACTGCTCGAGCTGTTGGCGCACCTCAGATGGCCGCTTCAGATGTCAGTTAGCTTTAGTATATATCAATATAATCGCACGCACTTACCAAGGCCAAGACATACCTGCCGCACATTGTAACTCTCTCAAAGCATGTTCTATAGCTGTGTAAGTGCTGAAGGCGAGCTGAGGGAGAACGCGTCGATGATTGGCTACGTCATGACGTGTTTATCGATAACGGCAAGCTACGCGACGCCGCTAAAAGTTCGTCCCCGTCATTCGATGCCTCTATTGCCATCACTCACATCGATTCGCCTTTGTCCGGCGCAAGATGTTCAGTAGAACAGTTCCCCGCGCAGCACCGCGCATAAGTGCTCTATCTCGAGCTCAAGCACAATCGTCACTACACAGGTCCACCCAGCTACCTTCAAGAACATGGAGCCCGCTTCAGCAGCAATTGGGAAGGCGTTACCGCTCATCGATACGTGAGCAGTTCAAGGAGCAATACCGGAAGAGTCCTGTGTTATTCCCATTTGCTGTGGTTATGTAGGATCTTACGTCCTGTAACAACGCTGCCCAGCTGACGTAAACTAGTCTCTCAGCACTGTCCGGCATGTGTCTGATTTACCTTCCATGGTACTACAAAAACGTTATCATAAAGCCGTACCACAACTTCCCTGAACCTGTCGCAAAGAAACTGCGCAAGGCTCTCTTCTACAGTCGCGGCAAATGGCTCGACATTCGCGAGGCAAACAAATACTTCCGCCAGGCACTCCAGACGGCCGATGAACTGGGCATGGACCCCTTCAGCGACGAAATCATGGGCGTCAAGTACACAATCGCGGCGTTATTTGAGGATGCAGGGTATTACAGTCTCGCGACTGACGTGCTTGAGATTATGAGGGCAGACTGTCAAAAATGGGTGGATGAGTTCTCACACAAGCACTGGAACGATGGAAATAGGAGCCGTGTGTTGAAGAACATGGTGCAAATCAACCTTAAGCTTGGTCAGCTCTACGATATCAAATACGTCAACGAACCAGAGAATGGGGCGAAACGGCTGGTGGAAGCTGTGGAGAGCGCTTTGGGAGAATCACAGAGACGAGAGAGGGAAGGTTTAAAGCAGGGCGAAGGCGAGTTTTTGACAAACGAGGAGCTGGGCGGTGCGTTGGAAGCACTTGGCTCACATTATGAGGAATTTGGCCCCCGATACCTTGCTACACCGCTCTTCGTCAAGGCCTTAGAGCTGTGCCCACCAAAGTCCTGTCACAGCATCGTTCTGAGTATGTCCGCAGTTGTGGGATTTGATCTATCATAGCTAACGCCTGCAGTGAACAACATCTCCACCTGCCTTGTGCAGCAGACCCCACCACCCGATAACTCCAACGCTATTGCTCTATCCTCCGTACCGACAGACTTTCCAGTCACGAACGCTCCTCCCCGTGCCGCCCTAATTGACCAAGCTCGACAGTGGGCCACGAAAGCCTTAGCGCACGCTGCCGCGATACCTTCAACGGACAAGACCGATGAGTGCGACTTTGGCTGCGCAGTTGCGACGCATAATCTCGGAGAATTCTACGAGATGGAGGGCAGGATAAAGGATGCGAAGAAGAAGTACGAAGAGGCTGCAAGCTTGGCAAAGTCGATGGGCTTTACCGAAGGACAGACAAATGCGAGAGCAGGATTGAAGAGACTGAAAGAGATGGAGAAGAAGGGTTAATCAGGATTTGATCTAGAAGCTGTATATAACTACATGTACAATTATACTCTGGAAGTCTCAGCGCATAGTCGGATTACTGCCATGCATTAGAGAGTCGAAACTACTCCAGCCTTACATAACAGACACGCACGCGTTATCCTCATTTGCTTACCTATTAAACTTATATAGGCTTATTTTATGGTCTTTTCAGCGCTTCCCTAAACCCCACAAACCTGTATCCGGCCCTAGAATTGGTACCTCTCATTCCCATGGGATCTCTCCGTTCTCGTTGTACTCGAAACTCGAAGATACTATTTCGTCTCAGCCAAAAATGGCTACAGCATTGTCACGAGGTTCCATCTGCCAGAAAAGAACGTCTTTGCAAAATTCCAAGATGGTCTTGTTCTGAACACCTAGCACATCTCCATCTTATGAACATTAAAAGAAAACGGCATCGATGCAGTATATGAAATTCGAAAAGTTAAAAATCAAACATCCCAAGACCCATGGAAGCCTCAGAGCCAGCATCTCAAGCTGGCAATCTGGGTTACTCGCAAACCATGAAAAGTATTATCGTTTCCAAAAAGCGCACTCGCAGTCACTAATGGGTTTCTAACCATCCTGACTCCTTTGTATCGAAAAATCTACGTCTCTCTACCTATCTATCTTCCCTCTACCAAACCCGCAACTTGAAAGACATTAATTACGCACATGTACCTCTCTCTTTTACCGCTTAGAACTATGCTTAACGGTATATGCTTGGAAGCTGACTAAATGTACTTTCGTTACGCTTCGAAATCAAGATTGCAATGACATGAGTTTCATGGCGTTTGCTCCGCTTCCTCTTTTGTTAGAAACCCACTTTCATAACAGTCATGTTGGTCTAGGACACGGTTTTCCATATGTAGCGACTCGACGTTAAAGAATCTGAGTCTAAAGACTCTCTTCGAAAACGATAACGTTTTCTCCATGCTACAAACTACTAGAATGCTAGAACAAACTTTCAACTACTCAGTGACATGATCTGTTCGCATCTCTATATATCACAACATACCCCGTGCTTTTTTTGGAGACGCGCTCTATCTTGTCTCGTAATCGAGTATATACCTTGTATAGTTTCCAAGCTCTTGTCCTTTTCAAAAACGCTAAAGCGAAGGGATATATGTCTCCCTCGAGATGAGTGTGGTACACTTAAAACGTTTGCCCTATTTTGCTGTTCATGGCGAAAACGATGGATGGTTGTCGAAAGGAAAAGTGTCGGTTGCATGTTGGGTGATGGCAAGTCACTGTATCATGAAATAGCTAGAGACAGTTGTTCAGTGTAAAGACCTCTGGTTCTTCTCTGGAAAGAAATCCAACCTGCTGCATACCCAGGTGTTTTGGTTAGATAGGAGTATGCAAACGATCGCACGTGAAGTTTCAAATAGCAAGGCCAGATAGATGGTAGCATTCGCTGCCCAAACGCAGCGTTGTATTTACTTCAAGACTATTAGCCCAACTACTCTTCAACGAGGACCGCTTACGGTCCACCCATTTTTTATCTGTCTGATCGCCTACCGGAGCAACATGCTTGGGATCGTTGAACCTTGTGGTCGAAAGAAATCCTTAGACAAACGCTGAATTGACAAGTATCAGTCCATGTTCTTTCCTAGATTGACTGAGCTGGTTAGATGTGTAACATATGGGGAAGTAAAGACTGACATTTGTCGGGGAGAGACGGCGCGCTCTACCGAAGCATTGTATCTCGATTGAGAGTGACTTGGATATCAAGAAATTATCGTGTTCCCTAACATGGGATGATATCCTTCTGCCTGAGCCCTCTGTGGCCAATAATATATAATTGACAAATTCGGTTGAACTTTGACAGACAAAACAATTTATTGGAGTCAAGTTCATTTCGTTCCTTTCGCAGACCCGTCGATTTCGTGTGTGTTAAACGCATCCATCTCTTGTCTACTCTCCACGAACAGTTCATTAGCACGCGGCATCTGCTGGTAGTGTTCGTGAGCTGAACCCTTTAGCTCTTGAGTGGTATACGCGTCTCCGTGATTCTCAGCTGTCTTGCGCGATTGTAGTCTCCTGTTTAGATACCATGCGAGTACTCCCGTAATTGCGAGCAGAGGGATGCCAATACCAGCACCGATTCCAGCGCCGATGGCGACGCTGTTGTTTGAGGATTGAGATGTTGATGACGCTGAAGAGTTTGGACCGGATGACGAAGTAGATTGAGAGGATGTAGATTGAGAGGATGCAGATTGAGATGTAGATTGGGAGGTAGAGGTTGTCTCCGCGGATGCAATAGCGGGTGTGCTTGTGCTGATGGAGAGCATAGCACTCACAGGTAGCGTTGTAAGGAAGGTGGCAGGGGCCATCTGGAATAAACTTGTGCTGGCGCAGTCGCAACCAGTCATGTTGTAGCAACAGAAACGGTTGCCTCCGCATTGCTTAAGACCATTGCCTTCGACTACTGTGCATCAGCTATGTTCTAGTGCGGCCGGAATTCACTCACAAGTATTACAACCAGAGAAGCAAGTGTCCACGGTCCATGTACCGTCAGTACAGCCAGGTCTGTAGTTTTCCACTGAACCATTATTGACGATATCTGGACCTGGCGCACAAAGGCCGTTGCTTAAACAGACGTAACCAAGGCCACAGCACGGTCCATCTTGTGCCGAGTTTGGATTGCAAGGCAGCGCTTGTTCAGTCGTCAACTCATTGCGGTTGTTATCGAAACACCGTTTCGAAGCAGCCAGAGTGTGATGTAGCTGTGCTACAACCAAAACGCCATGAAGCAGATTAAGCCACGACCATCTGTAGATTGTGGTTATGGTCATGTTTGGAGATAGGAAGGGTACCGCAGGCGCTAGGTAAGAGTGTGTTTTGTGAATAAGGAATAACGATATACGGGGAACCGTCGCACCGTCGAGTAATGGCACGCTTCAACGTGATTTAAATACATCCAAGTGCATGCGGCTGAGGATGAGTGGCCTAACTTGAAGCCGTTTTGGCGTCCCCATGCTCCAATAGTGTATCGCAGGATTCTGATCCCCGCAATCAAGGAAAGAACTTGGTTGGTCCTATCGAAGTCCTCATTTCGATACACTGCACGCCTACTTTCCGCACCCGCTAGGTCAGTGTGTTAGGATCCTTTGCTCAGTGTCGTTGCTAGACGACAGAGTTGTTTGGCCCTTAGATTCTGTGAAACTACTGAACCCTCATTGCACTACTCTGAGCGCTGCGATTTCTCCAGATCCGATGAAACCATAATATCAGTCGTACATGACCAGTGGTGCGGTTGTAGGTTGAATCGCCACACGACACTTGATCTAGCCCGTGTGAAATTCCAATATTTCGTAGTGCAGATCGCGGATGTTCGCGATGCTGTCCTTACAGCTCTTCGTTCCCACCACTCCCAAAAAGCTTTTCACTCTTTCGATACGACTTGCCTTGATCATATCGTCCTCGTCCCGCTTTTCTCTGCCAGCGGACAATCTCCACCCTTAACGATCCAAGATGCAACAGCCATTACAAAGCCTTTGTCTTCATCGAAATCCAACTCGCCACCTCGGTTGCTAATTTCACGAAACCTTCCTGAAAGTGCCACACGCTCCAGAGTAGTTGTTGCCTCTATAGTCCGGAGAACATCAGGCCAGGAAGCTGGCATATTGGTTTCAGGCTGCTCTGCACACAGATCGATAGCGTGAAGTCTGACATCCCGCAAAGTGGTACTATGCCTGGTGACTAACGACACCAAGGCCTGAGTCGTAGAGTCGAAGTGACGCAACGACAACTTGCGAAGCTGTGGCCATGTGAGAGGACCTTCCGGAAGGGCTTTCCCTGATTCGGAAATTTCGAATGTATTCTGAATTGTACGTGGAGACTGTTCTGTACGAGTCTCACCAGCAATACGCCTGTGAAGGTCTATATGCAGAGACTCGAGATTGCACTGAGAGCCTAAGAAAACGGGGAGAGAGTGAAGGCGGTAACGGAAACCCGCTACATCCTGGCCGAGTTGGATTTTTATGCTCGTCAAATGCTGTATGACTCCACCGACGATGAACAGCGAGTCCAGATCTCTACCAGTAATGCCCTCGAGTCGCAGTTTTTTTGCCGTCGTCGGTGTTATAGGGATTATCCAGGTGGAGTTGTCATTTGATTGAGAAAACGAATCTCCTTTCCATGAATCGAGCGGAGCGGCAACAGGCACTGTAGCATGGTGCTCTGATCTATATATCCGCCAATTGCTAAAGCGGTAAGCACCATTAATAACACGAACCTTCTGTACACCCCTCAATATTAAGAGAGTATTAAAGACAAGCCCGAAATTCACAAGCTCTTTCATAGCCTCTTTTTCTTCGTCTAAACGATCGAGATACGCCGCCCAGTGGTTTCGACTTGCAGCAAGTTCTCTGTAAAGTGCCGATTGCTCAGGGTCGGTTTTCAATGCTTTAGTTGCTTGCATGTTACAGTATCTTGTCCATTCGTGATAATCTCTGACGCCATCACCTACTCTCCACATATTGTGGTCAATGATCACAACACGTACAAGTTTGCAAAGCTCTTCCACATTTGCTTCAATATTTCTGAGTCGAGCCACGCTGGCGCGGGTAAATCGGAGCGTAATTGTGTGAAAAAGCTCTGGTCTGCCTAACTCTGCGAACATCTTGTTTGAAAGGCGGTAGCTTGCCAGGTCATCGCGGTCAACGAAGCGTGAAATGTTTTGATGAACTTCAGGTGGAAGGAACGGAATGTTGCAACTCGTGAGAGTGTGCGCCTAAGAACAATGTCAAGAAACGGCTATATCTAGAAAGAGACTCAGCTTACCATGATTACGAAGTTGTTGCGCCTGCCGCGATGGTACACTCAAATGTCAAGAAATCATGGGCTTCCGAGAGAGATGCTGAGCTCAAGACATTGGTGAGCAGGGTCGAAGCTTCCGCTACGTGGGAATGTGTCCTAGCGCGACACTAAGAGCGTCTTCGGCAGTATCAAATTTGTGAGTCTTTGTGTCGTTGTGTACCCAACAAACGCCTGTTGTGTTTTCGCAAGCTGAAGATAGTTATCAGAGACAGAAGAACACATGAAGTCTTGCCGTTTGTGTGAAGACGAACAACGAGCCGGCGATGGCCAAAGTGACAAATTCTTAAGCAAGGGCTGCGCAGCTCTAGCCTTTAAGGTGCCATTGTATGGGTAGGCCTTGGAATATTCACAGCGAAAAGACGATGCATGCGCTTTGAACTCTTCTCTCATTTCGCCTGCTACCTATCTAGCATCCAGTCCTCCAATCTAAACCCATACCACAGAAACGCCAAACATGCTTGTAAGAAACCCTGCCCAGGAGATCTTTGAACCACTACTGCAACAATGGGTCGCGGAAATGCTTCTGGGAGTTGTGACGCTTCTCGTTACCAGCCTGGTACCTGTTCCGAGCGCGCTCGGCCTGCTTAACTTGACGCTTCTCGAGAGCTGCGACCTCCTTCTTCTTGCTGTCACTGACACCGATCATGCCCATACCACCGTTGGCACGTGTGATGACCTCCCGACCACGACGACCGCCCTCTTCGCCATCCATCTCGACGTCGCCGTCCTCGTCTCCAGATTCTGGGGCAGTGAGACGGCGCTGTGCGTTCTCCATGCGCTCGGCAACACCTGGGTAGTTGCGCAAGTTTTGCCTGTAGTACTTGTTGAGCGACCTGTGGCCAGCTGTTCGGCCAGACGGGAGATGTAGTTCATATTCGTCGTGGTACACAGCAGTAGGCGTGGCATGTGCGTGCGAGTGGAAACCATCTGCAGCCCGGTGGGGTCGAGGGTCCGCATGATTGTGGTGTCGCGACTTGTTAAGCGACTTGTGGCGGTGGGAGCGGTCGATTGGAATAGCAGTGATCTCGTCTGTTGGGACGCTTGATACTGTGCTGTCGGTCTCCCAGCCCTCATCACCCTCGCCACTTGACATGTCCGCATCGTCCTCTGTGGTAGTCTTTGTCTCGCGCTTAGCTCCGAGTTTGACTCCGCCTCCTGTTGTTGATGTAGAGTCGTCAGACTGCTCTGCCTCGTCCTGCATCTCGTCGAAAGCGGCTTGGTCGTCGTATGTGCTGCTGAAGTCGTAGAACTCACCGACCTCGACAAGCTCCTCGTCGCTCTCGAAAGCAATCATGCAATGGCCGCGATCGCGCATATGCGTTTGAATACCTGTTGCGGTGTGTACGACCTTGTGGCACTTCAAACAAGCGTGCTGCTCGTGAATCTTGCTGTGGAGGTACTTCAAAAGGCCCTCAGGATCAGCCAGAAACTCTTTCTCAGGTACAAACATGCCATGGAAGCGGCCCATGTGGTTCAAGTTCAGAGGCATAGTCGGCGACTTGTAGTTACAGAACAGGCAGTCTTGCAGAGGGTCGGTAATGATCTTTGATGTGGCAACAGAACTTTGCTCGTCCTCAGTCGAAGCCTCTTCGGTGCCTTCGGCAGGCGCCGAGTCTTCCAGAGTGGAGGTTTTCAGGCCATCGGCGACATCTGCGACCTCCTTCTCGCCAACAGTAGCCTCTGAGTCGGCCATGGACTCGCCTAGCGAGAAAGCTGAGCTCATAACTGAGCCGTTGACCGACACGGCGTCGTCGTTTTGCGCACCACGAGAAGCCTTCATAAGGTTTGTACGGTGCTTCTGGCTGTTCAAGTGGTTGGCGTAGGCATTCTGGCTGAAATAGGTCTTCTGACAGACGGCGCAGGACTTTTCGAAAGAGGCTTTGGCGGCGGAGGCGGCGGCGGAAGCCTTGTTGGCAAGGACCTTCTCGGTGAAGATCTCAGAAGACAGAGGTGGCAAGGAAGCAACTCTGCGCTTGAGGTTATAGCGATGCCAGTCAGTCTGCAT
This sequence comes from Neodidymelliopsis sp. IMI 364377, assembly GCA_027946375.1. Lineage (NCBI taxonomy): Eukaryota > Fungi > Ascomycota > Dothideomycetes > Pleosporales > Didymellaceae > Neodidymelliopsis > Neodidymelliopsis sp. IMI 364377. The sequence continues at coordinate 60,311 of JAPEUT010000098.1, read as the reverse complement.
ATGCGCGCGCTGCAGCTCGCCCGAGCGGAACGCGACTTGACATGTGTTGCAGGTGAAGGGGTGCGTGGACTGGATGTTCGCCTGGGTGGGGACTTGGGACGCCATGGTGCTGGCGGAGGGCAGTGTATCTGTGCAGATGTGGTGGTGGTAAAAGGCCGAAAAGGCAGTCGCAGAGGGGAAATGGAAGAATAATTGACTAGCAAGTGGGGGTTGTGCGAAGCGGTTTTTGAGGCGTCTCTGACTGGCCGAGGGGCAAAATCTCTGTTTCTATAAGCTCGGGGGATTCACGATTAGGAAGCAGTAGCGGGGAAGCATCTAAACTCTTATCACGAAGGCTCAACTACGGCGAAAATCATGGAATCGCTCGAGATGCCCTTGCGGCGGCGAAACGTCCAACTGAACGGTCGCGCCGCCAATGACGTTTTCATCTGCCAAGCACGACCCCTGCCACCCCTGCACCTCGGATCGCAGCCGCATGGCAGGTGCGGGAGCTATGCACCAGCCCTACGGCGTCTGTCTTAGCTGCGCACTGGGGTGCTCATCTCTGCCGCAGCATATATAGATACGGATTACTTCTTCGCTCGCTCTATGATATGACCACGCTAGACAGAGGGCTCTCAAGTCCTCAAGATGAGCCACGTGCATCTTCATCCCAAGTATCGACAACGCCTGATGACCCGTCCAACCGTGGGAGACGCTCATCACGAGGGCTGGAGCAGCGCCTCAGCAATGTCGTAGACGTGGAGGATCCCACGCGAATTGTAGAATGCTCGCAACTGGAAAGACAGCGCAAGTTTCAGTACCTCGTGCGCTGGTAGGTCGATAGATGGCACCTGTCAGGATGCAGTCGTTACAGATGCTGACCCGTTAATCAGCTACCTCTCCCAGATACTGTACGGTTGCAAGAGCGCCTACTGCAATACCCCAACATGTTTGTCAAGTAACAAGTGTGGCGCTTCCAAGCCCTATCGACCGCCGACCCAGCTCACTGCACGAGCACTTGCCCACTATCTCGCCGGCCAGAGCAACCCTCACCGTGGGCTCTGCCCTCACGAGCTCAAGGTCGTACCCGCTTCTCTCCAAGTTGACGGTGCTGTGGACATGAGTGTTGGATATGGCGATGTCAGTAACAAGATTCCAACACGGCTGATTCATCCGTTGAATGTACACTTGGATGTATTACGCGCCATCAACGAACGACACCAGAAGAAGAAGGACCGCAAGTCTCTTGGGCAGAACCTGTACGATAGTGTCTCCTTGATACATTCATACTCGAAAGTGATACCCAGTTCCTTACTGGCGCTCAACGAGCTACGCGATTTGGAAAGCGGCATACAACAGAACAAACGTACAAGTGGCGCAAACGAGTCAACTGTCACAGCATCTGCAAACGGGGCAGCACATGCGGCTCGAGACCATCATGAAATGCTCAGCAACGGTCAACAGGTTCATAAGGTGCCCTACCACCCGCCAACCGCCACCAGTCAATCCCATACCGTCCGACTCACAAGCGCGACACCATCAGAAAGCACTACACTTACACCGAGAATGTCAATTCTGAAGACCAGCAGGAAGTCCTTTACTCTTGGTGGTGCCATCGTGCCTCCCATGGTAAAAGCTAAAGCTCCGTCAGCATCAGCGCCACCCACCCAAACAGTCGCGAAGCCAGGAGACGCTCGTGGGATTGTACTAGCTGCCTCGAGTCTAAGCTGTAATGTGCTTGATCAACTGAAGGACGAGGTCCATCACCAACGACAAGAAAACGATTCAGCATTCAATTCTGCTGTAGAGTATGATGCAAGCCGGCGGATACAACTCGTCAAAGCGTTCGTCAACAGGTCCCTGTTCTACACTCTGAGCGATCCAGAAACTTTGCTACAATCATTTCGCGACTCGAACGAAGCTTTTCAGGATTCACCATTACCACACTTGGACTCTGCACGACTTGCACATTCTTTCAGAGATTGGAATCAGCGTAACGGAGCCTTGATCTTCGATAGTCTTTCCCTTGTCGTGGATGCTTTGTTCACCCGTCCACCGGCACTTGACACACCCAACCCCAGCAACCGCAAGTCCGCACCGATTGGGGAACCGAAAGCGAGCACTGCTGACAAGCCGAAATCCTCGACTGTTGGCCCTCGTTATTTGAGCAACCATGAGGCAGCTCACATTGTCATGATATGTATCCATGCGTTGACATCGCTCGTACCTGTGGGCTGGCCACGTTCTTGGGCGCAGTTACGCAGCCTACGATCATGGGGTGTCGTGGCCCCCAATGCGACTTCAAACGCTGATGATTTCCTTGATCCATACATGAACATCATCGACGCCTTGGAGTATGAGCCGGCCTTGAGGCTTGCTGACCGTCTGCTACGAGGTATCGGCGCTCGGACTTGCTTTGAGCACATACTTGTAGCCTTGCACGAAGATGCGAAAGCACCGTTGAAGCCTAGTTCGACTACGCTGGAGGACGGTTTGATGACTCTATTAGTCAAGCATCTGGAAGTTGTGGAGCGCGTCGCGCTTGACAACAAGCGTAAGATGAAATCCATCAACATCGCTAACAAAGAGCCCGGCTGGACAGTGACAGCAACGTTCATGGAATGGCTCAAGACTATCATCATCAAAAAATGGGATGGAAAGGTTGAAATTAACAAGTGGTCCAATGTTGGGACAGCAGTGATGCTGCTTCACGAATTTCGTAAGCAAAACCTCCATGTTACGGAGCAACCAAAACTTACTGTTACAGACGACAGGCAACACCAATTGAATGTTTGGTCGCGGATGTTCAGGGTCCCATACCTGAATGAGCATATTGATTCGGTTGACGATCCAGTCAAATTCTTAGAGTGGAGATCGCAGCCCAACGCACTGCATCTCCTGCAGTACCCAGAGCTCCATCCAACCGAGTATCTGGTGAGACATTTCAGGACTATCCATTTAACAAGCATGGTGGCTCAGTATGATCACACGCAACACATCCAGCAAATGTTACGAACACTCGACATGATTCTTCGAGAGCCGTACTTGTACATGATTAAGCATCGGCTAAAAGTCACACTCAACGACTACCTTGTTCTGGACGTCAGTCGACGAGCGCCACTCAAGGACACCCTCGATCAACTATGGAGACAAGAGAGGAAAATGCTGCTCAAACCTCTGAAGGTGAAGCTTGGTCAAGAAGAGGGCGAAGTCGGCCTGGACCATGGCGGCGTGACTTATGAATTCTTCCGAGTGATCTTAAGCGAGGCGTTTGCGCCGGATTATGGTAAGTATATCAACGTCTGGTGCGAAATTTGTGCTAATATCAGCAGGGATGTTTACAGTCGACCCCACGACTCGTATGACATGGTTTCAACCCGGATCCCTCGAGCCCCTATGGAAGTTCAAAATGCTTGGCGTACTGTTCAGCCTTGCGATTTACAATGGTATCACCTTGCCTGTCACTTTCCCTACAGCTTTTTACAACCTAATGTTGAACTCTCGGTTCAAGTTCCTCGACGACCACACCAGCATCGACTACATCCGGGACGGGTGGCCGGATCTCGCTAAAGGCTTTCACAATCTTCTCGAGTGGACAGATGGCGATGTAGCAGACGTCTTTGTGCGCGATTATGTGTTCAGCTATGAAACTTTTGGACAAAGGCACAATGTCGATATGACTGAGTTTAGTACTGTTGATCCATCATCGACCGTTCCTTACTCGTCAGTGCAGGAACATCACGAGGCCCCACTAGTAACAAACGAGAACCGCGGCGCCTTTGTGCGCGACTATGTCATGCATCTGATCCTGCATTCAATCCGGCCCCAGCTCAAGGCTTTCAAAAGAGGCTTTATGACCTGTCTAAACCCTCGAAGCCTCGAACTCTTCACGCCTAAGATACTCAAGAAAATCGTCGAAGGCACACAAACCATCTCCATCACCGAACTTCGACAGTGTGCGAGATACGAAAACTATTCAGCTACGCACCCTACCATAAAACTCTTCTGGGATGTTGTGCAAGAGTACACACAGGAAGATGCGAGACACTTGCTTGAGTTTGTCACAGCAAGTGACCGCGTGCCAGTGACAGGGTACAAGTCTTTGACATTCAATATCGTAAGGTTTGGGGAAGACAGCGAGCAGCTGCCTACCAGCAGCACGTGCTTTGGCAAGCTGTATCTGCCAGAATATAAGGTCAAGGAGAAAATGAAGAGAAAGTTGGAACTAGCTATTCAGAACGCGAAGGGTTTCGGTGTTGTGTAGGGCGATAAGAAGTGTAACGATGGAGCACGTCTAATACTAGAGTGTGTAGAATTCATGTTCTCTGCCCTCATACCTTCGCACTCCAGTCGAGACACATATTCGCGTGCACACGCTTAGGTGATGCTCATCATTTTGTCTAACCTTTTCCGAATGTCCAAAACATAGTGGTATCGCTCGCTAAATCGCATCAAAAAGACAAAACCAGCTCCATGCTAACAGGCTGTCAACCCTGGCTTCACTCCCGAGCCTTGCCCTTTCCCTTCTCCTTTGCGCTCCTCATCACCATCGCATCACCGTCCTCTTCCTCCTTCACACTCTCCACTGTCGACACACTCCTATCATCTTCCACACTACCTCTCCGACCAAAGATCTTGCTCAACCCACTTAACCCATTCACACTTCTCGAATGCGTCGCACTCGAGCTCAACGAGAACAAACTTCCATTCGACGTGTTGCGCTTCAAGCTATCACTCTTGAACAGACTCAGACTCCCCGCACTAGCATTGCGCTTGAGACTGCCGTCGTCGACAGACGACGCTAGTTCTGATTCACGGCGTTTCTTGGAGGGGTCCTCGGATTTCGCGTTCCATGCAGCGTAGTAGTTGTCTGGCGAAACGGAGAGGGTGAGCGGTGGGGAGGTCGAAGGAGAGTTTTTGATCGACTTCCAGGCGCTGCGAATTGTGGAGCGATGGTCTAGGGTGAGTTAGTGAGAGGCTGGGGTTGAGGGGGAGAAGGGTGACGTACGGATGTTGCCAGCTCCGCCGCGACCGTAGATGATGTAGGGGTCGGCCTTGGGGCTTGAGGAAGGCATTGTGGATTTGTTTTGTTTGGTTGGTGGTGTTTCTGAGTTTTTTTTTGCTGTCTGGACTGATTGCTGAAATGCAATGTCGAGGGGCGTAAATGTATAATTCCGTAAATCGAATCCTCTAATTGTCCAGATGATCGTAAGATATATGTTGTTCTGCAAAATGAAACAATTCAGCGTACGAACTGCCCCAAAGGGTACGTTCGGGGTACCATCCCATATATTCCTTCCCCTCTCAGATTCACTACTGCGGAGATCACACGTAGGCCCAACGCTCCGACATCGTCACCCCAGGCCTATCTCCAGCCCAGTACCCCGAATCCTTCCGCATGCAACAATCTTCGTCCATGAACCCCTACTCCCAGCCACTGCAACCAATCACAGCGTTCTCGGCGTAGAGGCTTAGACGAGCTTTCGTAAGGAGCGGCGTCAAGCGCATTGGCCGGCCACTGTCGTGTACGATGCTTATCAGAGCTTGGTGATCGTAAGTCACGTGCTGGGCAGATTGTGACAATTGCGATTTGTGTGACATTGGGCTCGGAGGGGGGCCGGCGAAAGTTGAGTGGGCGATGGGTCTCAATGGGGCGAATCTGGGGTTAATCCAGGCACGTAAGATCGGAGAGATCGGCGAAAGCTTCCAGAAGGTAGATCGAAGGGCCAAAGGAACGACGACGTTGGAAATGGGGGGATCGAAATGACGCAGGTTTGGCACGAGACAGCGCAGGAAGTGTTGGTGTGGTGACGAGGAGGGCTCGCTTCTTATGTGCTGGGATCTTGTGTATCGTTGCTATCTCTGGTATCTTTACTATCTCTCTATTCTTGAGCATGGCAGTGCACGACTATTGCCGAGATTAGATTGTCAGACAGTCTGGTAGCCCGCGGCATTCATGTGACACATTCATTTGTGTAGCAGTCGTTGCTTGAAGTCCAGACTTTCAAATTTTAGCCCTGAAGCCCACACCTCCGCTGGCAGCGCCACCCGAGCAGCTAGACCCAAAGAGATGTGACATGTGAATGATTGAGGATTCTTGAACGGTTTGAGCAAATGGACAGAGTTGTAGACAGAGTCTTTCTCTTCTTTTTAGATACAAAACTGGTCTGCATTTAGAGACGCTGTTTTAAACAGACCATTCCCATTTCAAACTGTACCTAGAATATCGAAAGGCGATGGCTACCTGGAACCGCACAGCACGACCAAGTCCAGGAACACGTTGATGGAGATTTGGAAGTCCGAGTCGATAGGCACGAGTGCTAGTTTCTCTGTCCACTCGCCAAACGCCAAACAAATCGCACAATTTTCAGATCGGCTCAAAACCCAAGACCTCGCTCAAGATCTGGTGTTGACAAACCCTCCCGTTCTGCGAGACTCGTCATGGGTATTGTTGGCTGTTTGAGCCTATATGTGGTGTTTGTCTGTCGCCTATTGCGCGATCTGATACTGGAAGAGGAGACCGATGTATCCTTATGCTTCGAGGGGTGCTTTGATATGTGCCTCCAGAGAACTCGTATGAAAGGAAGATTATGAGCGATGGCAGAGAGACTCAAACCAAGAACAGCCACGATCATCATCTCACCTACTCCCTTCGATGTATTTGTGCTAGTGTTGAGGATGTGTAAAGTGTGTATCCGCACAAATCCGAGCAGAACAGCTGCACCGCCAACACTGAGAACGCAAGCAACGAACGTCCTGCGTCTGAGTGCCATCTGAACCGAGCAGAGAGTGGGAACGGGTAGAAGCAGCACATAGAGATTCAGTACCGCATTCTGCATCGATCAGTACTGACTGGTTCGTCTCGAAGTGCGATGGTGTACTTACCAAAACCGCTGGAACAAATAGGACAAACCCATGGTCCATACAATGTGATGTTATGCGCTCATCGAATCTCCAAGCTGCGGTAGGGGGTTACGCATTGGAGCACAGTGATCATCATGTCAGTTAAGAGTAGCATGACATTCAATCCGAATGCTACGCCGATCCACAATCTGAAAGTGGACTGCGTTGCAAATTGCAGGTATAGTGTGCAGACAGCGCATCGTATGATGAAGTGGAGAAATGCGCAATAGATGGAGACGGCGAATGACCACTGGAAGATGTGTAAGCTAATGTTAGTTGGAAAGGGTCTGTTGAACAAACTGTAAGAATGTTGCGTTCAGGATCAGTGTAGTTGCATGCGTTCGGTTCAGGCCTGGAGAAGGATGAGCTTTCGCACTCGCAGCTTCAGCTAGTAACGTTATCACGTCACACTTACCCTGCGCAGCCTAGAAACAAAGCTCGTTGCCATAGGCCAAGCGCACCTAGGAGTAAGATCTTGCAGGATCAGTCGAGGTACGAAGAAGAGTGGTCTTGAGTAAGCTTACCCAACGAACAAAGCCATGAAGTCGTCTGCCTTCCATGTACGTTTGATACACTTGCAATGATAGCATCTGAGAACACAAGACCCAACGGCTAGGAGAGTGCTGGCCCAGATGATGGCGTGCGTGGCGATCTGAAAGGTCTCCGACATTGGGAGAATTGTAAGAGAGAAGGTTGGGTTGACTGGTTTAAGGGTGAAAGTTATAGGCGAGTGGAATATGCAGATGAGAATCATCTTGTGAATGTGATGTGTTGTTGTGACCTTCGCCTCCGCGAACCAGCGATTAGGCAGTGAATATTACTTGGAGCAAACGTAGGGCTCCTCAAGCCAGAGATATGACAGTAGGCCATACTCAGTGAATGCGGTATTCATAGACATCGTTGTGATCTGTCAAATGAACCTTGTCACAACAAGTTCTGGTACCACTCAGCATTCGTCGTATAGAATCTGAGGATCACATTGAATTACAGACTGAATTGCGCAACTTTGAGGCTACGTTCGTATAGATAATCAGTCAGCCTTAGAACACGATGGTGATGATTGCATTTTCGCCGCTAGGATAATTAATTTAGATTTCAAGCAAATACTTGAGCGTAATACTGTCACTTCGAGCAAAGACAAATGATTGTCTTGTCGACAGTTATGCCTCAGGCGGCCAACAACTCGCACGCATCGATGCTTGATAAGACAGAGATGAAAACTAAAATGTGACGCTGATAGTGAGTGTGCCCAAAGCAACGAGCCGGTGTTGCCAGCGAGCATGACTAAAAGGTGCCACCTTCATTTCTGGTGGTATCGTGTTTATCGAAACCTGTCGTTTCTCACCTTCTTTGCAACTGAAAAATACTATTGTCATTTGCCATCAATTTTCCTGAGTGCTTTGCGCAACGTGACAAGCTCTATTGTCCTGCGACGGCGCTTTGAGCCAACAACCTTATGAAAGTCATGCTGACGCGCCATCGCCAAAAGCTGGATGTATACACAAGAGGTGCAGGGATATGATAGACCAACAACCCAAATTGGCGACTTATCCGACCAGAGATGAGACGCGTTAATTGAGCTGCCTATCAGCTCAATCTTAACTACTATATAAATTTCGCCAGCAGTCATTCTTTCATCAACAGTACCATCTCCGGTATAGTCCAGAGGCTAGGATATTCCGCTTTCACTTCTACGGATCTGAAGTACCGGAAAGACCCGGGTTCGATTCCCGGTACCGGAAATAACATTTCTTTTTGCTTTTTTTGCTCTTTTCGCTGTGAATGACGCGGCAGGTGCGGATGTCCTATCTGCATCGTCACTGCCGTTTGTTTTGCATGCAGGATCGTCCCTGCAGCAAAGGACGAGCGTTCCAACAAATTCGAAAAACCGCTCCTTTTCTTGTGGGTACGCGGCTCTACCTTCTCACCTTCTATATACCAAGGTGCCCTCGTCATATTTTCAGACACGTCAAAACGGTGGCAAAAGATACACCCACGTAAGAGCAGTATCGTGCTAGAATTCCAAGTTGTACAGTGGTGCCAATCTCTGTAGCGCAAAGTCGATATTCTGCGCTTGTACGATAACCGTGAGAAGCTGATCTAAGTAACTGGGCCCTAACGCAATCCCGGGGTTTGTCCATTCACTGTGGTCTTCTTACACCTACGTATCGCACCACAGGTTTGCTATTTTCAAACTATAAGTAGGTAAAGATGCAAAGCCTGAGATCTATAAGTAGACTGACTAAGCGTGTGCGCAAGAGGCCTTGCTAGGCTTAAATTTTGAGCGACCCCGCAGTAGATCAACATTTTCAACTTGCAGTCCAACAATCCAGAATTAACTTTAGAGTAGGCTCTGACACACTCGGGTTGATGCCAACATGTGATGGGAAACAGTGGCTATATATTTTCTACCGTCTGATGACTAACCAATCAAAGACAGCGTGCCAGAGTGGTTAATGGGTATGACTCGAACGAGTCCATCTACTAGATATCATATGGCTTCGGCCGCGCAGGTTCGAATCCTGCCGCTGTCGTACGATCACTTTTTGTTTTTACTGCTGTTGCCGTTGGTGTCAGAACTGTGTAGACCAGCGCTTGCTTAAGTTTTTGTTAAAATAACCTACTCCCTGCCTGTCACGCGACATCTGTGTTTGTGGCTTACATTGCCCGTACGAAAGAGGAAATCGCACGACTCTGATCAACGGGCATGGTAGAAAGGCAAGGATGTAGGTAGGATGGGGAGTGACAGTTAATGTTCGACAGCATCGCGTTGTACATTGTAAACGTGACCACGCGTCGCGGCCGACGCGCGAGATCCCCCACTATCCTTCAGTGACCTTCCTACAAAGCCAGTACTTTACCCCCATGAGTACGGTAGCCGCACCTACGCAACGGCAGCAATTGTCTTCAGAACTCGGAAGCCAAAATGCGCCTTCTGCCGCGCTCGAAGCTGTTGGGATGCGTCCGCGACGCGCGCAACGGCGGCCTACGAAGCCGGCGGCCTACGAGCTCGCAAATCACGCGAAAGCATACATAGAGGGCCATCAGTGTGAGCTTTTCTCTCGACAAGCAGAACTGGACACTAACCTACGACAGTCGCAAACGCGTACGAATTTCTGCATAGCCTACTCGCAGCTGGTACCTCGATTTCCACGCCTGCCCAGCCGTACGTTGGTTTCTTACCACCCCCGTCGCAGATCGCTCTCGCCGCCTCACTCGTCGCTTTCAAGTTCAAGACAGATTCAGTGGAAAACGACAGAGGTTCAGACGCTGCCCTACGTTACCTACAATGTGTCTTCAGTGTCGTAGAGGCTCCCGCACATTCCTACGTACGACAAGCACTCGTCTTCCCCAAGGAGCGCACACGTAGACGCCCTCGAGGTCACAAGAACACGACTAGAAGTCTTTCTCCTGGCGAAGACGACGACTTCGATCGTCTTTACTGTGAGGCGGCCAATGAAAAGAGTCTATGGTGCAGAGCAGACGATTTCTGGCACGTCGTTGGGTGGGCATTCAACTGCTCTGTGGCATATAAGAAACGATGGGAGAGATGGAGGTTATGGCTGGCCGTCATGTTAGACTTCCTAGAAGCTGACTGGGACGTATGTGTCAGACAAGGCCAGCACGACGAAATGAGCAAAGAAGATGTCTTACAGCAAAGCCTTATTTGGCAATACATCGCCGGCAATGACCAATCCATGACACGAACAACAAGGCGGCGAATCGCCAAGGCCATCTTCGCAATAGCATCAGCTGATTCTAGGAAAGACTACACTGAGATTTGGGAGAATGAAACCAAAGAACCGAAACAAAGAGTAAACAAGAGACAGAAGCTCGGTAACGTCGACTTCGAAATGGGCGAGGTCGCCGACTACGACAGTGACGAGGAGATAACAGACGTTTTGCGGAAAACGCGGGCGAGTGAACGCAAACTTGAAGTCAGCCCTTCTCCGGATCTTCCTGACATTGCTAATGGCACACTGGATTTGTCTGATGCCGTCGAGCGAGTAGGCGGCAGCGATGCGATAGCGTTACGACAGCGATTCTTAGGCCTGGTAAGTCGACCCGGCTACTTACATTCTTGTCAAAGCTCATTCAATCGTTAGCTAGCACAGGTAGCGACCAAGCTACCGACCCAGTTCACAGCGCTGAGTGATTGGTTCGATAACGTGGTAGAAGACTTTCGCTACTTACCGACCATGCTTTTCAATGTGTTTCTCACAACATTGAACATGCCTGGTCCCATGAAGCTTAGGTTTCTGGCAAACTTGCTGCTTCCTTTTGTCAGTGGATCCTTACCTGATTATTTCCGCTACGACCCTGAGCAGGAGCACTTCGAGTCTATCCTGCTTCCCTTACAGGGCACCAAGCAAAGTCTTGCGGACAACGCCAAAATCTCACTTATCTTAGAACAACTCTTTCTTTTAATGATGACTGATAGTGCACTCAAGCCCACTGCTGGATTAAGGGAAGGTATGGAGTCTGGTATCAAGTTGAGACACAGTGTCTTTGGCACTGGCAGAGGCAAGAAGGGAAACGCTGGGGAGGAAAAGCAAGCAAGGGTATTAATGGAAGCTAGCTCAGGTCGATTGCTTGGAATGTTGGAATTGCTGGAAATTGCTGCTGGAAAGCCGGCGCAGAAGAGAGCAGATCGCAAAAACGTCGCCCTTCTGTCTTTTGGATCTGGATCTCCGCTTTCGTCGGCCCCGAGCGATACGGAGGCTGAGACGTCAAGCATGCATTCATAAATACAAGCAAGTTACTAAGCGGGCAAGCCTCTGGTGAGCAAGAGAGTGGTTGAAGAGCGTAACCCACTATACTCTCAATGACACTGCACGGCATGAAGTTCGAGATGGCGCTGCAAGGCTTGAACCACACCCAGGCTCGTCTTTCACATCGCGGACCTACATCCCATCTTCGCCAGCTCTTCCACATCTCCCCGCCAGTACCTCCCTCTTTTCAACAATCCACTCACACTCCCCTGCTCGACCGTCTAGCTCCTCCCATCCACTCCGTTCCATGTCTTCCAACGTCGCATTTTTCTCCCTTAACCACTGCCATTGCAGAACGACCTGGCTCGCTTTCACTACTAATGCCATGTCGCTCCACTGTTTGACTTTCTCATCACTCAACAGGAGGTATGAATCTAGCGGCGTAACGTAATGTTTCATACGTTCTCGCACACCATGTGTCGTCCAGCCTCCGTCCGGTGCAGCAATGAGCGTTGGCCAGATATTGGGCTTGAGGCACCTGCGCTGGTAGACTTCTTCGCATTCGTCCACAAGGTTACTGGTGGCGAGTTTATTGCTTATAATAGCAGTCTTGTCTGGTGGCAAAGACGCAACACTAACATCCTTCCGCTCCGTCCCATCCATACTGCACCACTCTCTCATCATATCGTATCGCAGCACCAATCTTATTGCGAGTTGCTTCTTTCGATTGTATAACCTTGCCATCGCCGTCCTATTCTCGGCGATCTGCTCTGGTAGCAGGACCCTCGTCACCAGGAACAGAAATTCCTCAAGCAGAGAGCGTCCAAGTCTTGGATGCAAAGTGCTAGATGTGCGGAGCAAGTTCTGCAAGATGACTGGCCAATCTGTGGCTCTGCTGACTGGCTTCAGGAGCGTGCTTACAATTACTGTTACATTAGGAAATGTGCGTCCCCATAGTAGGATAGCGTCGAGACTTGCTTCAAGGCTACCAATGAAAGGGCTGGGCGCAGTAGGGGCAAGGCGATAATGTGATGGTATGTGAGCTGTTTGCTCAAGATCTGTAGGTGCAGCATCTGAGGCAAATGAAGTGGCATGTACGCCACGTGTGCCGCTCCGGCGTGTTAGCGGCGGAGCTGGTCGAGGTGTATTAGTGTTGTCATCAGAGAGTATGCTACAAGCACGCGAGTTGCGCCGAGATACGTGAGTCATGATTAAGACGAGGGTTGAAACTGGTGATATCCGTGTAGGTGTGATATAAAACTATCCCATAGATTTTTTCTGTTTATTAAGAACATACAGGGTTCGAAGTAAACGTAATACGCCGTAGTGGTGAAGGTGAAAGTGAAGCACCCAGATTGCTGGAGAAACTAATATTCTCTAATGGAAGGCTCGATCGAACATCGAATCGCGATCGTGTTATATGGAATTCACGTTTTGCTGCTGCGTCTCTGGTAATGGAAAGCTAGGAATATTAGATTGCATTTCACGTATAAGTGTACTTTAGGACAAAAACGCATCGGATGGCTACTAGAAACATGCAGTTAGATAATGTATGTTTAGGTAAGTTATAATATCAATCTTGCAGTAATAATAAGAGTGATTATAGCTAAAGCTACAAGTTTACAAGTTTGTGACAGTTTGAGAAAGATAAATGTTTTAAAGGCGAGAGGTACGGACAGCACAACTTAAAACAATCGTAACAACACAAGAAAGTGTTTGCATAGAAGCATTACCATCTAAGACAAATAAGAAGTATTTAGAGTTCTTGTTAGCACAACGCAGTAGAACGTTTAGTAGAAAGAACGTAATCCACCACTAAGAAAAATTTGTTAAAAAGCTTTTCTCCTGTACGCCTCCATTTTCAACTTAATGTCTTTCACTCGAGACTGGTGCTCAGGTCTAGCGGATAAGGGCAAGGAGGTGTCTGAACATACGCGACTAGGGCGGAAAATGTATGGCTCTACATCTTACAAGGGTTAGCTGTCTAGAGCCGTCCTCTCCCCAAGTCAGTGTCTTTTACCCGACGGACCTTACTCTTGTCTGACAGTAGCCTGGCGAGCCGTCTAATGTGTCTCGGACTATTTTCTAATGCGACACTGGACGTCGAAGTGTACATTTACAGGACTCAGCTGCTTTAATGCCCCTTAAAGAGTTTTTTTGATATGCAAGTAAGACACGGTGTGTGATTATCATCTAGGGCAATAGATCGCCGTGAGAACGATGCTTGTACATCTAGTTGTAAGATCTTCTTGAGACGTTAGGAGCAGGTGGATGCGATTAACGATGTCATCTAGGAGCGTTGCGCTGCCTTGCCATCACAATCTCGCCTTCATGCACGTCTTTGAGCATGCAAGAATAGTGATTAAAAGTGGCAAGATGTCAGGATCTCTAGAGCTGCAGGAGCCGTTGTTCATCAGCCTTCCCCACGGCACGACCCTAGTTCGCAAAGTGAGGACCCACTCATTTCCCGCGGCCAATCAACGCTCATGCGAAGTCGCTGTGCTTGCCGTTAGTCTCGCTTTTATCTCTCATTCTCTCCTTCGAGTAAAGCTTCGACGCGTACAAGCGTTCTAATACGTCGAGCTCGTCGGTGAGCAGGATCTCTTTGATGAGTGTGGCACGATTGTTACTGCAACGCTGTCGCCGCTACTGCACCACGGCACCACAGCATCGCAGAATAACGCTGGATGCAGTAGCGCCGGTGGTTGTGCTACAGAAGGTCTAACATGAAAGCATCGCTTACAACGAAGTTATTCCTCCGTATCCGATGTACGCTGCTTCGTTGTCATCGTTGATATTCGTTCACTTTGGTGACACGATTGAGGCAATGTCTGTCAGTTTTCATTCACTCTTCCACGACGCAAGCACCACTGCTTACAGTGCTGCACTATTCGGTGTTCTTTTCCACCAAGCAGCCAGAAATGTCGAATTTGAACTATACATGTACCATTTCGTGGCGCTTTCATCAGCTTCGATCCTGGGTCTGATCTATGCATTCATTCAGTTCGAAGGACAGACTTTCGGCAGCGCTGTGTTGCAAGCGACGGTCTTTGCCTCAAGTTTTAATACTACGGTACTGCTCAGCATAGCCATCTATCGTGTAGTGTTCCACAGATGTCGCAAATTTCCAGGCCCTTTGCCCGCCAAAATCAGTCGGTTCTATGCAGCATATCTCAGCGCTAAGGACGTACAATACTTCAAGGAACTCGACAAGGTCCACGCCCAGTATGGTGACTTTGTACGGACTGGTGAGTTTGATTGGAATGTATCCGATTGGGGTTTATTGACGCTTTGTAAGGGCCTCGGGAGATATCTGTTCTTCGAAAGTCGGCAGTGCCGTTAATCTACGGACCGAATTCAGAGATGCGCAAGTCGACGTGGTATGGTCAGACAGGAAATGACTCGAAGAAAACGTCAATACACATGACTCGCGATCACGAATCACACAAGCAACGTCGTCGAGCTTGGGATCGAGGATTCTCTATGAAAGCTCTCGCAACATACGAACCACGCATCAAAGCCAAGGCCGATGCTTTCATCAGGCAGCTTCGTCAGTCTTCGGCTTCCTTTGATGTTTCCGCCTGGAGCATGTACTACTCCTTCGATGTCATGGGTGAGGTCGGTCTGGGTAAGGACTTCAACAACTTGTCCAGTGGACAAGAGCATCCTGCGATTAAGGGTGTTCATGACCATATGACGATGCTTGGTGTCTTGAGTACCGTTCCATGGTTGTTGAACATACTCAGTTCAATTCCTGGTGCTGCGGCTGGTTACTCAAGCTTTTTCGCTTTCTGCTCGAATGAGATTCAAGCCAAGAACAAAACATGGGCCAAGGAGCAGTACCCCCGGGACATAATATCTTGGCTTCTGAAAGCTGTCAAGGACAAAGATGCGTCTGCTTCGCCATCACCTGAAGCACTAGAAGACGATACGAGAGTAGTGATTATCGCTGGAAGGTAAGATAAGCTCAAGCCTGATTCTTTTTGATGATATTGATGTGCCGCCCTAGTGAAACAACTGCGACCACGCTCGCTGGTGCTCTCTATTATCTGGCCAAGTGTCCTAAAAAGCAGAAGAAGCTGCAGTCTCTGCTCGACCAGACTATTGAGGGCAGCAACGCTTGGACCTACGAGAAAGCCAAAAGCGTTACGTATCTTGACGACTGGATTAGCGAGACGCTGCGCCTGCGCCCTGCACTTCTGACAGGAGGGCCTCGTGAGAGACCCACCAAGGGAGTCCAAATTGACGAGGTATTCATACCTGGCAACACCAACGTACTGATACCGGTATCACTTATTCACCGAGATCCCAGGTGGTGGCAAGATGCTGAAAACTTCATCCCCGAGCGGTTTGGCGAGAGGCGAACCGAGCTAGGAACAGATCACGCACCGTACTTGCCTTTCTCACTTGGTGCTTACAGCTGCCCTGGCAAAAACCTCGCGCAAATGAGCCTACGCATAGCACTGTCGACTATTGTGCAGAACTTTGATATCTCGTTTGCACCAGGCGAGACTGGTGAGAGCTTCGACAAGGAAATGCTAGACACTTTCACGGTCACGCTTCCCCCACTACAACTACAATTCCATCCGAGGGGGCATGCATAAGTTATTTGTGTTTGGCTTGCTGTGGAATGGAAATGGAGTTTTACGGTACCTTTCGGAAAGTTGTGACATGAAAAGGAAGCCTTTAACTCGCCTGGTAGACATCAACTAGTTACAATTCAGAGAACGCAAAACAGTAACGGAAACTCCAGTCGCACACCTGCGCTGACGTACTTCAAACATCAACACAACAGAGAAACCCCCAGTCATTCGTCAAACGTGCCTCAGTCCCTAGTTCACTATCCAAGACTCCTCAGAATAGAGACTCTCTTCGGCAGAACAGTCGGCTTTGGCACCGCAGCAATCCCCTCTTGTCCCTGCTCCTCAATACCTTCCTCCTCGTAACTGTCCTCGCTCTCGCTACTGTCACTCTCACTCGACTCGCCCGCATGCTCCTCGGTCACTCTTTCAGACTGTTGTTTATCCCTACCCTCACCTCCCTCGTCCGAGCTGTTACTCTCTTCGCTTCCCTCAGTCTCAAATGCCCTAACCGACATCTGATACATTGAAGCCACCGTATCTTGGAACCTCTCTTGCCTTTCAACGCGACGTGTGTGCCGGTCACGAACGATCAGCTCATGAGACGATGAAGCAGTAGCTTGATACGTTCTCAGGTTTTCCTCGCTGAGGAGTGGTCGGCCGGTCTCGAGGTCACGCTCAATATTAGGGCCGTTGTTGTAGTTGTCGTAAGTACGGATCATGTAGTTGGCGATGACGCAGATAAGGAGGAAGGCGAGGAAAGAGACAAATGTGCCTAATAGGACGATGGATGCTCCGTTGGTGGACGACGAAGTGGTGCTGTGGGGCAGACCTGAGGTGGACTTGTGGTGGTGAGGAGTGTGCATTTTGGTAGCTTTGGATCTTGATCCTGAGATGGACCAAGGTGATTTGTAGTTTCAGTTTGGGATGTTTGAGAAGGTGTAAGTAGTTTCTTTTGCTTTGTGCGAGAGATGGTAAGAGGGAGAGGAACACAAAAAGCTTTATATCAATCACAAAAACTCATCGTGATAGAACCGTGGTACATGAAATTTGGCATTTGCAAGTTTTTACAATACTCTCAACCTATCGTTGCATAATGCGATTGGACGTTGGTGATGGCGGCTTCATACAAGATTCAAACCACGGTTCAGGTCGCTATCTAACCCACAAACCCTAATACTGAGGGTTAGTATCACCGTTGTCTTGTTAAAAATAATCACTATCATATTGTATAAGAGGAAAAGGCTTTTGCCGAGCCAGGGAGCCCCTCATCACGCTGCGAGCTGTTGACATGAAACAAGTCTCGTAAGGCCTCTCGTTACTTCAAAATTGATGGTTGACGTATGCAGTCTGATTGTATATCATGCTCAAACGATCAAGGTAATGCATTGTCTGCCGTTCACGCTACCAGCAAGCCGAATTTCCCAAGACAATTCAAAGCTGATGCACACTGCTGTTCTTGGTCCATCTCCTAAACGTCTTACCCATGTACCAGAACAGAACACCAAACAGGCACCAAACCAGTACCAGGCTGGCGTTTGTCATGATTGGTGGAATGAATCTGTTCACTTGTTAGTCGATTCCTTTCCACCAATGATTGAACATCATGACTTACCCAGCTTCCATACTCCATGGAGTGATGAACTTTCCAAACCCGTATCCCCACACGTTCTTGTTTACTGTGACAGCCACGAACAAACTGCCTGCTACAGGTTTGTATGAGTCGACAGCGTATGTGCTCACGATGCCCGGTAGCGCCGCAACCTGGATGCCTGCGCACGTGTATCCGATGAGGACGATAGCCTCCCAGGGCCATTTACGCTCGTAACCCACAGCCACCACTATGTTCCCAATAAACATAATTATCACGTAGGGAATCATAGCAGGAAGTCTCATCTCTGGCTCCCGCACTCCACTGTTCTTCCTGGTTCCTCTTGCTGCGACCCAGTCGGATAGAGGACCACTTGTGAATAGGCCAATGAGCGCGCCGACCATGATAGCAAAGTTGGTGAAGCCCACAGTTGCAGGGCGGAAGTTGTAAGGTGGTAGAGACAGGACCTGGGATTGGGTCAAGTTGATAGTCAGGAAAGAAGAGCAGCTCCAGGAGACGACGAAGGCAGCAAACTCGACGATGGGAAAAGCGAACAGTTTCCATGGGATCCAAAGGTCAAGGA
This sequence comes from Neodidymelliopsis sp. IMI 364377, assembly GCA_027946375.1. Classification (NCBI taxonomy): domain Eukaryota; kingdom Fungi; phylum Ascomycota; class Dothideomycetes; order Pleosporales; family Didymellaceae; genus Neodidymelliopsis; species Neodidymelliopsis sp. IMI 364377. The sequence continues at coordinate 41,960 of JAPEUT010000098.1, read as the reverse complement.
AGATGGAGCGGAAGGGATGAGGATTTGACTGAAAGAAGCGCCATTGCCATTTGCCTGGACTGCCAACGCCAAGAAAGGGGTCGCGGGCTGCGGTCTCGGTGTAGGCAAGATCGTTGGAGCCGGGGAGGACAGATGACGTGGTCGCAACGTGGCGAATCTCACCATCATCTGAGCTAGCAGTGTTTTCCATGGTCGTGGCTTGGATCTTTTCGTCGAGCGAGGCTGGGTGGACCTGTTTCGTAGGAACCGTCGAGGGATCTTCGCGTTTGAACCTGGTCTCTGGGAACATGAAGACGACCATAAGGAATGAGACGCCAATTAGTCCGGTGTTGAGCCACCAGAAGCTACGGAAGCCGAGTCCCTCTGTCATCGAGCCAGAGACAATAGGTCCGACCATTAGCGAACCCTGCAAAAGCGATTAGTTAGGCCTGGACATTAGTTTGCTAGGCAACTGACCATATATACAACCCAGTATAGTGTATTCCACTTGCCGCGGTCGTGCAGAAAGAAGATGTCGGCAATGACCTCGGGCATGATGGTCTCAGCAGGACCAGCGCCAATGCCATTGACGATACATGCGCCCATGAAGGAACCGTAAGAGTTGGCTTTGGCACGCCAGATACTGGTACCGAAGTTGATAAGCTGGCTAAGCAGGTACACAGGTCGACGACCGAAAGAGGTACTGATTGGGACCCTAGAGCATGTCAGTATAGCAACTCGTGCGGTTTATACAATACTGACCAAATGAAGTTGCTGAACCCCAACACCAGGATACACACGCCTGTGAACTGAATAGCCGCCGCAAGATCGCACTGAAATGCTTCCATCAAAGCCGGAAACATAGGTGAAAGTGCAAGCGGACCAAAGCCTTGCGTGAACGTTACCATGGCTGTGGACAGGATACACGCCGTCTTCCACCACGTGCTCCAGTTCAAAGGGTCGTGTGGGTTATCTGAAGGTTGTGGGACAAGGACGTCTCGATGGGAGCCTTTGACGAAGTGGTGACTCCCAACATCGGCCATGATCTCGGTACCAGGTAAGATCTCAACGTTGAGCTCATGTTCGAGCTGGCGTCGTTCCTGTGTGGCTTCAGTTTGATGTCTTTGAGATACGCAAGGGTAGGCATACATCTTCAGTGTAATCTTTAGACGCCATGGTGGCGTTTTTGTTCTCTGCTCCTGTATAAAGTTCGGATCACTGTTGCACAATCACCTCAGGTTACAACAGACGGGTGAGCAGGTACTTGTACTACGAGCTTCTCGCGATGATTTAGTAGTCGTCGTCCTGAATGGACTTTGGTTCCGCGCTTGCAGTTAATGCGGGAAAATTCAGGCTACGACAATGAGCTACGGCACAGGTTCAGCCACAAAGTTAGGCGTCGGAGAGATAGTGCCGTCCAATGGACAACGCTTCGGCAGTTGATGATAATGTGACTGATCTATTCCACGGTCCGAATCAAAGCTGGAGTTTTGTTCAAGTAGTAAAGCAAAAGAACCATGGAGAAATATCTCTATCTACAGAGACCGGTTTATCGTTCAGGCGTGCGCAGTGGTGACAAGCGGATGCAGATCAAATATTTGACATCTGCATGTCCCTTGCACCTCCTGGTATTTCGCAACATCAGAGGTGCCTCGCTAGCCAGTCGGAATCCTTGTATCTACCAGAGCCATCGTCACCCCTGTAGGAGCGGGACAGATCCATGTGAACAATACTCCACGATCGCCATCTATCGAGGCTGATAACGCGGGGTTCGGTGCGGTTGTCGATACGGCAGATGCTCTCAGGCATTCGGTGTAGTTTCATGCCTGTCTATCGAGCCGCCATGTCACCCGGTTCGCTCGATACAGATGTTGAAAACCTTGCCGTGGCGCACCGTGAAGGTCACAGAAGGCTGATACAACACAACTGCCGGGCCACGCTAATGAGTGCTAGCGCATTGTGGGGAAATCTGGGGGGTTTCGACACCAAGGGCCAGAACCTTGGGCTGACGATGGACTCAAACCAGGGGTTGAAGTCACGTTGTGACAACGTGGAGATATCCTCGGTGCTCGGTATTCATGCACGTGAGAATAACTTACTAACGTTCTGGGGCAGTCTGACACTTCACTAGGAGGTTTCTTAGCAAACTGTGACGACTACGACTTGCCGCGTGTGGATTTAGTGCTTATCGGTTTGGCTGGTCTCTGCTTCTCTAGTCCCTATTTGACGCGACTTCTTGCAGCTCCCTCGATCTGAGGAAAATCTGGAGCACAATGTCGGAATCGGAAGCGGAAGTGATTAGATCTGCCGTGCAGCCACTTTGAAACAACAAGATGCAACAACTTGAGTCAAAAGCCCACATGCGGCCCGTAAGTCCAACTGTGACTGAAATCGAGAGTAAAGTCGAAGTGCTGTAGATTGCAATATAAAGACTCTATTCGTTCGATCCAAGAATGATATAATTATGCTCTCAACCATACCTTAGCAGGAGAAGCGTCGCAATGCATGCCGTATATAGCGCAAGGTATCTTCATACATCCAAAACAGTGGTGGCAACCAGTGCCTACATCTTCTTCTTACTATGTGCTCCACGATGCTTTATGTGTCGTTACACAAGAATATTGTACATCTCTCGAAAATTGCATTCGCCTTATGTAAGGCTGGCATTCGTCGTGCTAACCGTCCGCTTCCACCCTCCCCACGTCCAACCACCAGCAGCAGCAGTCTCCTTCTTTGACTCAGGCACAGCAGCTGGTGTCGGCGTAGGTGTTACTATTGGGCTCGCTGTAGCACTTGCGTTCATCTGCTGCCCGCTCATGGATCTCTTTAAGCCCTCGAACTTGGCCTTCATCTCCTCGAGTTCTTGTCGCGCAACAGCTTCCGCAGTCTTTGCGTTAACAAGCTCCAAGAGCAATTGCTCATTATCAGCCGGTGCATTGTTATCGTTGGCAAGAACGGGTTGCATGGCAAGTGATGAGGAGCGCTTGTTGAAGGTGAGGGACGGCGGATGTTCACGACTTGATTTCTGGGACGCAGTGCGGCCGAGACGGAGTTCTCTCAGCCCACTCGTTACGCTCTCCGACGTCGTACTTCGACTCAGCGTTGGTGTGGTGTTTGGTGATGTGTCGTCCGCACTGATCCAGCTTGCCGCCGCAGATGTCTTGCGTGCGTTTTGTCGTAATTCATTAATTGTCTTTTCCTGCCTCTGGTTCTGATTGTAAGAGTCTGCAAGACGGTTTCGAGTGTCCTTCAGTGCATCCCGTGCGATTTGAAGCTCAGCTTGACGATCATTCAACTCACGAGCAAGGGCCTGTGCTCGTGATGATTCCGATGTCAACTGGTCTTTAGTCCTTGACAAGTTCTCACGAAGGAGCTGCTTTGTTTCGAACATTGAAGATGCGCGATGATGTGTCTGCACTATAGGGAACTGATTCTCGAGTGCTTCCACTAGTTCTGTACTTTCACTCGATAACTCTATCGATGATTCGTCGTTTGTCGAGAGGTCTGGAGCGGCCGTGATGGTAGTCCTTCGTCTTGACGCTCGAGTTGAGGGTGCTGAGAGGGTGGAGTTCTTCTTTCGGATTTTGTCAACGACAGTCCTGACAACGCGGTGGTCTTCCTTTCGGTCTTCGCGCTGCTTCTGGAGCGCAGCCTCCAGCTCACTGTTCTGCCGCTGGAGCTGGCTAACGGACATAAGAAGTTGCTCAATTTGATAGTGCAGATCTCTGTCCTTCGCCGAAATGCTCATGGCAACCGATGCGTGCCCTGATTTCATAGACATGGCGTCGCTATGGGAGGCACGAGAGATATCTGTCAAAGCCGTGCTTTGTGTGGTTGCAGAAGTGTCGGACTCAGCAGTAGAATTGAGAGTGGAAGCAAGGCTTTGTTTCGAAGGTGTCCTTCTTAGGAAGCTGACCGGACGTGAAGGCGCAGATAGGCCCGGGCTGAGCGACACGGACTTTGTGGACGAATTAGAAGGGCCCCACAACCGGCCTAGAAAGGATGTAGCGGATTTCTGGACTTGCTGCTTAGCCGAATCCTTCTCCTGCGCTTCCTTGTACTGCTGTTCTAATCCCTGCAATTTCTCTCGCGTGACATCGTTGGTAAAGGAGACGAAGTCGCTGACCAGTTCGTCTGCGGAGTGCGCGTTTCGGCCGTACGGATCCCAGAGTTGACGTCCTAGGAGTAGCTGCATTACATCTTCGAATTCGGTGAGTGAGAGCAACTTCGCCTCGTTTCTCTTCATAAGCGCGAGAGCAACCCGCATGATGGTTTCGGAGGCGCCTTCAGCGAAGAGTACGTCGTAAATCCGGAAGAGCATAGGCAGTGGGCATGTAACAGCGAAAAACGACAGAAACCATTGGGACAGGTAAGCAGATTCGATCTGCATCTCCTCAAGATGCAGCGAGAGCTCTGGCATGTGCTGGTTGAGTAGTTTCTGGAACTGAAAGATGCGAAGGTGCAATCCCGAGAGGTCTGGAAGGAAGCAAGAACGCAGGTCGTAGTCTTCCATAAGCCTATTCGATGTTAGTAATTGCACAAAATCTCGACGAGACTAACGCACCTAACGAGTACGCAAAAAGCCTCCTTGTCGCCCATCTGCATCAGTAGTGGACCAACGAGGAAGCCCAGACCCTGGCAGTACCCTATCTTATTGTCGTACAAGCTGAAGCACTTCAACACACGGCCTAACATCTTCTGGCCCTCACCCTCAGGGTCCTTGAACATTTCAACACCAGGAAAACTTCGGCCAAGGTCCTTGTTGATGATATTCTCATAAGGACTCGACTCTCCACACAACGAGTCGTACTGGTCTTCGATAAGTTTGTCACGAGCTCCAGATGCACTCTGCCAGACGACACCACGCAGCGGTGCAGGAATACCACCACGGATTTTGTTTAGACACAGTGTCGGCAATCGTTGAACCACCTGTGGGTAGTCGCGGACAAGCGCTGCCCAGAACTCGAGCTCGGTCATTGGTGGTGGTGAGGGTAATTGAGAGAATCGAACATCAGAGGCATCGTTTTGAACAAGACGCTTGAGCTGCTGGAAAGACGGTGGACGAGACTGGCTGCGCGCGCGAGCACTCTTTATGGATGGCTTCATGCCTGCTTTGGAGTCTGACATCAGGGCGTTGTTCTCTTGCTCGAGGCGTGCGAGTAGCAATGCCATGGCCTGCAAGTATTAGCATGCGGAGTGTGGCAGTGGCAGGTAGAGCCTACATCATCCTGGCCCTCGTGGGACTGCTGCGTCTCCTTCTTCTCCAGCTCAGCCCAGTCTACCTTGGCGTCTCCTGAGCTGTCGCTACCGCTTCTCGACCGTGTCGACTTGGGCGTTTCCGTTGCGTCGACATCGTGTACGGACACAGTGGGGCTGGTGGAAGTTGGTGCTTGAACACTGGCTTGACTTGCACGGCAGCCAAACGCCTTGTGGATTTCGTCTGAGCTTGGTCGTGAGGACATTCTCCTTTCTTCGACTATAATCTCTGGCCGTATTATCGACTCTCGCACATCGTCGTCGTTCGTGCCTGCCTCGGACAGTGGTACGGTGACCATGGAGTCAGTCGGCAGCGGCGTGCTATCAACATGAGTCCTGGGAGGTCGCGGTTCCTCGATGGTGGGAGTTGTGACACTGCTCTCGACGTCCATGGTGGCTGTCGCCTCCGTCATCGCGTGGGCGTTATGGGGCAAGCATCCAGTCTCGAACTGGTCAATATGAGTGAACGGGCTGGCGTCGAGTGTGTTTCGAATCGGCGGTTACGAGTGGATACCGGGGGGTCTGTGAGGGTAATGCACAATGAAACGCGCTACGAAAAGCTCTCTGCACTCTAAGTGGAAGTAATGAGGAGCGACTGCACGCAGACGACAGAGACAGAAGAGGCGCCGAGCAGCACACGGCCTCGACAATCAGAAAGGAGCATCAGGAGGTCGCCGTTAGCTTAGCGTAGCTGGTCGCCCATTCGCGAATTGAAGGGTCCACTTGTAGCCTTAGCTGCACCAACAGGGGGGCCCATCCCATTAATTACTGCTCCGCACACCGACATCATAGAGCCAGACGCAGCGTCATAGGTTGACCGCCATGTGTGACGCGCTGCGCTCCTGGCGAGCACGTTGTGTCTTGCGACGTAAAATTTCGCTTGCTCACCCGCGTCATGCGAAGCATGTACCGCCACGCGAGAGACGCGAGGGTAAACATGCGCCGACGCGAACTGTGGCGGGTGCGCCAATCGCAGAAGGTGCGACCGAACGTTGGCTGCAGCGCGCTAGTGCACCTTCTAGCCGCAGGGCCGCCCCATCACGACCCAGTTCTCACCAGCCTCGCCCAACGTTGCTCACAGTCATCGCGGTCGATCATGCAGAGAAAATCGTCAATTGGGCTTGCAGCCCATATTTTTCGTGATGAAGGATCGCGCTTCGGTACCAACGCTCGCACAGTGCATGGAAAGCCGGATAAAACAAGCCGGTCCTAGCACCCCTAGTAGCATATCGCAGGTCCTTGTCTTAAGCTTCACATATACCTTCTCTTCCAGCACTTCGTAGGTTGCGAATATGCCCTGAACATTGATTCAAAATCTCAAAAGTACTGTCCATATTGTACGCACAGCTCACACCAACGTCTCCACGGTTATCGAAAAGGGTCGCGAACTGTTGCATGTCTTCGTCTTGGCGTTCCTGTTTCCCTAGAAGAAGTACAAAAGGCATATGTGTGTTCCGTCTCCAGCTATTCAGTTTGTGCGTCGACATATTCAAACAGACCAAAGTGGGAATGCATGGTCCAGCACAAGACCACGACTGAAATATGCGTGTTCTCATCTGCTGTTCGTTCTCAAGAATATTTTGTTACAAGACTCCACTCATATGACCTTGTTCTTCTCTCTCCACTATTGGAGAGATTCGAAACCCAGAAATAGCAGGCCGCACGCATATGCCTTTTACTTCTTGAGAATATTTGACTACCACGATGTGTTCTTGCTCTCCTCTCTCTGGAAAACTCGGAATCCTCGCAAAGCACAGAAAATCACAAAGGAGGCGCTTGATGATTCTGCCGAAAATGACAAAGTTAAGCTATATGCCCTTTCGCTGTTGTTCGTTACTCAAGATCACTAGCACAAGACTTTTACCGTCTTGCCTTCCTCTTCTACTATTATTTACAAGGTCCAAACCTTCAAAATAGATTGTTCGCGTATGCATGCTCTTGCTTCTTAAAATGTATTCAAAGCCAACTGATGTTCTCTGTCTTTTGGGAAAAGACCTTCTCCAGCGTTTCAAAAAGTCTAATTCCTCTCCTATTCGCTCACATACGGAAAATCCTCAAGGCCACAAACACACAAAGACTGGGTTGACGTTTTGGCTTTCCGGAACAAGAGGAATTCAACAACATGTGCGCCAATTTCTGTGAAAGGATCTCTTTGGCATCTTGAGGATCACATCTGGGTTTTTATGCTTACACAGAAAAGAGTTTGGAAAGAGATTTCATGTCCTCTTTTTCTCCAAAGACATTACACGTCTCAAAGCCTAGTACCAAACACAAAGATGATCAGGTCTGTCTTACTCCCTGTCCACTAAAAACCTAAAGCTATTGATTACATGTCCAACTCGTTTGCTATGAAGCACACGACCTTTCCCTATGCTCTTGTAGCCTATGTTTAAAGAAAAAAAGTGTAGAGCTAAGTTGTTCATGTCTCCTCTTTGCACGAAGCGTACATCTTCGATATCTAAAACGCGATGGAAAAGAACAGTACCTATGCTCTGTTCCTGTTTGTTCAAAGCCCAGAAATACAAGCTCCATGTGCAAAGCTGTTGCCTTAATGCCCCAGTTCGTTCGATATTCTGTCAATTCTTGTAAACCAGGAATTGCTGGAGGATTGGTCAAGAAGCTTACGAAACATTTAACGAAACCAGCGTGTGAAGCTTGCAATAGTTGTATTCCATGTTCTAGGAAGAAGGTCGTACACCAACGCCGAGTCACTTCAAAGCCCGAGATATGTGAAGTAAACTTTAAGTTCAAGTCTTACCCTATCAACTCCTTATAATCTGCATTCCCACAGTACTTCGAATAACCACTCATCCCCGGTCTTCCAGCAGCAGCACCCACTTCCCAGCAATCTCGACCGTATCACTCCTTGCACACCAACTCAAGCCCGCAGGCGAGTCAAAGTGGGGTTGGAAGACGCGGGAGTCTGCTTCAAAAGTGTCTGCCGGCTTGGAACCACAGGATAAGGAGACATCCGACGAGCCGTGGTAGTCTAGAAGGTGAGAAGGAGATAAAGAAAGACAAGATGCGTATGAAAACGCCATACCCAATGCCCATATCAATGATGAAACCCCGTCGGTATCCAGAATCCAAGAACGCCGATCCAATAATCAAATATGCACCCACTTAGTACACCCTCCCCCATCCCTCAGGCATCTCACTGTCCTCAAACCCTTCCCACGGCAACTCTTCAGTCAGGTCATCGCCGTCTGTCCGCCTCATGCCATCTCTGCCAATGTCCCTAGTCTCAGTCTCCTCTTCACTTTCGCTCTCATCGACGAAACTGCGGATCGTGACCCTCTTGCCTTGACCCTTCTTCCCTCTCTCGAACTCCACATGGCTCATATCTACGTCTCCGGCCACTTTCTCCTCAAGGTCCTGAGCGCGGATCTGTTCAGTGATGTCCTCAACATCCTGCTCAGTAATGTCGCCGTCTGCAGCCTGGCCCTCAAGGACGTCGTACAGGTTGTAGATCTGCGCGTCCTTAATTTCAAGGCGACGGAGCGTCTCCTGAATGCTTGCGTTGATCTCGACACGTTTGCGGTTGCCTTGGCTCGCATCGTGCATCTCAAGATTAGCGCGTAGGACCGCCAACTCGATGTGCAAGTGTGCTCGCTCATCTTGTAGTTCCTTGACAACGAAAGCGAGGGCTTCCTTGGGAGAGCGGGAAGGACGAAGCGTTGCATCAATCTCGTCAGACATGCGAGCGGAGACGGGTACGAGGCGAGGCACACGGAGAGCGGAGGTGGTGGAGGTGAGACCTTCGCGGCGGCAGACAGTGCAATTGTTGTTGTCGTGGTTCTTATCGTGCTTAGTGGTGTTGGTGTTTGTGACGGATTGCCTGCGGGCTTCGATCTTGATATCAGGAACAATAAAAGCGGAAGTCATTTCTGTGGGAGCGCTTCGGCGGCGGCGGCTTGTATTGCTATGCAACGAAAGGTCAATGACAGACTGCTTGGTCTGGGTTGCCTCGGTATCAGCATCCAGATTTGACATGTTACCAGTGATGTCGTCCTCGAATTGACTGGCAGTTGTGCGCTGCGTAGTGTCTTTGAGCGAGGACTTGCGGATCAGTGACGGTCGACGCTCGCTCCTGGCAGAAGCAACAGACCTGACTGTATCTTCACGAGCCTGTCGTTGTGAGCGTATAGTCTCGTCACGATTCATCTGCTCCAGTGGGACTGAAGAAGCGCGGCGGGCAGCGGCGCGCTCCTCTTCCAGCTGGCGACGAAGCTGAGCAATGACGTTGCTATCGATGAAGCTCAGTTCGGTCAGGTCCAAGTCAGCAGGTCGCTGGATAGTGATCGTCGGCTTCATAGACTGAGTGCTTCGCGACATGTACGGAGTGCCGTGAGGCTTCAGAGACAAGTCTGTGGTGGACTCTACATCACTCTGCGCATACGCGTTCTTATCAGCGATGGGCGCAGAGAAGCTTCGTCGGGTGTCCGCCGGTAAAGACCTAGTGAAGTCTTTCCTAGAGATTCCAGTGTACTCTCTACGCTGGCTATCCTCAGTACGGCTGGGGTATTGCGCTGCATTGGCAGCTCGGCTGTTACGGGACTCCTGTTGAACGCGGCTCTTGATGCGAGAGCGCGTATCTTCTCGACGGTAGCTAGGCTTGCGTTGAAGCATATCCTGGCGACTGTTCTCTACAGGCGCACTGGACTGTTGGTCGTTTGCCTCCCGGATGTTCAAAACTTCGCGTGTAAGGTCCAAAGTCTGCCTCGCAGCAGACTCGCGTTGCTGCACCTTACGCTTCAGCTGACCTTCTTTCCTGGCCCACTTCTCGTAGTCGGCCTCGTGCTGAGCGGCAAATTGGGCAAGCTCCTGTCGAAGATTCTCGTTGTCCAGTCGCATCGCTTCGTTAGTCTGCTCTTGGGTCGCGTCCTGGAAGTGCCGAATAGTCTCATCGCGACGGTCGACCTGGGCCTTCATGGCTGCTTCTTGACGACTCCATTTCTTGATTTCCTCGTCACGCTTTGTCTTGAGGTTTGCCAGTTGCGCTTTGAGTCCTTCATTGTCGGCCTGGAGACGAGCGTACTCAGCCTTCTCTTGTCGCGCTTTTCGAAGCTCGACATCCTGACGAGCGAGTTGTTGTGTGTGCTCATCATGCTGCGCGCGAATGCGGGCCAGCTCGGCGTGCAGAGTCACATTCTCCTTCTCGGTCGCGTTTGCGGCCTGGTCGAACTGTTGTCGAAGTTGGACAGTCTCTTCGCGGTGGTGGGATAGCTCCTGGTTCAATTGGTCACGAAGCTCGTCGTTGTCCCCTCGCAAGGTATCGACCTCCTGGCGGAGCGCGTCGTTCTCGTCAGCCAAGGCTAGCTTCTCATTCTTGAGTTCTTCACATGTCTGAAAAGCCACGCCCAGTTGATTGGTCATATTGTCGCGTTCGGTAGTCAGTCGCTTCTTCTCGATCTCGAGAACGGCGACTTTCCGATCGGCGCGGTCGAGCTTCGTTCGAAGGGTCTGCACAGTTGCGTCAAGACCTGTTTGAAGGTTAGCAAACTGTCACTCTCTTTGTAGAGGCTATACTTACGCGTCTTCTCGACCTTCCAGTGACCTTTACCAGCATCAGAATCATTTGCACTGTCACTGCGTCGCAACTTCTCTTGTGCCTGTGCGGAAGCCCTGAGTTCGATCAATTCCAGATCCTGCTCTTCAATCCGCCTGTCCTGCTCCGAGCGCTCAGCTTCGATCTGTGAGACCTTCTCTTGCAGCTGCTGTAGTGCAGAGAAGATGGCTTTCTCTTCGTCAGGAATAGGCACACTGTCGATGGGAATGTGGTTGGGACGACGCCCTCCACCAGGAGGAGCAGCATAGCGTGATCGTGATGTAGCATTCTTTGAGAAGACAGGTGTGCCATCTTCAAAGACTCCAGAGACAAGCTCAGTAAGGTTGGGAAGATCAGGCAGGATGAACGATTGCGCGGTCGCGTTTTGTGCAGTCGAAGGTCGCGATCGCGGCGTGGCGTTGGCGCGTGCGGCCTCCTCTACAATGCCATCCATTTGAAGAGATGTCTGGCGGCTCCTGTTACCCCAGCGCGTGTTCTTGGTCGAGTTCACGGTCAATGTGGGAGGGCGATCCTGCATGAAAGATGACTCGTCCTCAGAGAGCTTTGCATGGAGCTGTGCGAGAGAGTTGCGCTTATTCTCCTTCACAGACATAGCTGGGGAGTTACGCTTGCTGGCAGGGCGTGGCGACGCGGTGTCGAGGTCGTTGCGTGAGGCGCGTCGGATCTGTGCGTCGCGTCGGAGACTGCCAGTTTCGGCGACGTATGATTTGCGCGTTCGGTTTGTAGGCGGCGTGATATCGTAGAGGCTGTGGAACACAGAGCTCTGTTTGATTGGCGTACCGCGACTGCTGTGGTTGAGTCCACGAGCCTGTTCGACTGAGATGCTCTCCTCATCTGAGATACTGTGATCGAAGTCGCCAAATTCTTTGTTTACCATCGACGTGTCTGGGTTAATCTGCTCGGAGCGCAGCGGCTGCCAGGTGTTCATCTTCTTCGCCGTTGAGCGAATACGCGGGTATTGCGGTAATGTGTTTGTTTCGTCGGCAAAGTTCTGCTGTGTGGACATGAGAATGTCGGGGTCGTTGAAGAAGTTGGACGTGTTCGTGCCAAACCCTGAGTGTTTGGTGGGATTCGAGTCGCTAGGTGGCGGTGATGGCGACGGGATGTTTCGCGGGCTGTGGCTCAAGCTGCGCGAAAGCTCGCGAATAGTGCGCGCTTTCCCAATGCTTGTGGGAGGAGAAGACTGCATCGTCTATAGTGAGGCTGCAACGGCAGCTTGGGCAGCTTTGTGTGTTTATGCTGCGTCGTGTCGTGGACGCGCGTCTAGGTAATAGTAAAGAAGATGCTCAGTAAGAACTGTTAAAGCTAGAAGTGCACACCCAAAAAGTAATTCAATATGTTCATGGGCGACCTGGTACGTGTTAGTGGAAGGTGCGGTGGTGTTGACTTGAGAAGAGCACCATAACATTGAACGTAAACAGCGCCATCCTCGCTAATACCCGCACTAGTCCCAGCCCGCACCACCAATCAAGGGCACTTTGTCCAACACTGCTGAAACAACATTGACCGCTCGCCATGGAGGAGGCACATTGGCCAACGGTTTGCTCTGGAAGCAACCGTACGCTAGCTGATCTTTCTCGTTCACGCGAGGGGCGATTGAATTTCGAAGCTTCATTATCAAATTCTTAGTTACGTGTTAAAGCACAGCTATGAGGGGAGCATCATGAAGCGCACACTCCATACACCTCCTTTTCCAACATCGTCTGCCTGAACTGTTGCTGAAGCTGCCTAGAACTCATTCCAGGTAACGGTTCTTCTAGCACATAGCCCATCTTTTCTCCAGAGCATTCCAATGATCGCCATATGCACCAGCATCAACACCAGACTCCCTGCCAGCCCACTGAAATACCAGCGGCGGAAATGTGATGGTATGGTTAGAGATGGGTGCAAGAAATCAATGGAAGCTAAACATAGCAGCGGGTATGCTACCAATGGCTCAGCTGCGAAGGGTTGGCATGGACCGAAAAGACTAAATACTTTCACAAAGAACAGCACTAACTTCAACGCACTGATTGTGGTTGGAGAAGTTAACATAGACGCAATATAACGGCGCGTCTGCACGTTGAACCAGTACCCGCCATCGGCCGGTGGAGGTGGGAGCATAAGCCGTTGAGGACTCGGTGTCCTATTGTCATCCTCTGGCTTAGACAGTTCGAGCTTCCTTGGCCTTATAACCACAGTTCCTTCTTCAGAAGATGTTCTACGCGTCAGGTGAGCAGGCGGAGGACTAGGTGAGCGATCCATGACCGATGCACCTAGATTAGAGCGACCCGGCCGTGCATAGTGTATTGAGCTTCGCTTCCTCGTCATGTGAGCTGGTCCAGGGCTTGGTGTATCTGCGCGGGAGATGCGTGGGCCGAAGTCGTCCATGCCGGATGGACCGGCGTATGCGTTGAATTCATCGAACACAGATGGTGACTTAAGTACATGCAAGATCTCTTCGGTTCCCGGGCGCTCGTCAGGGTTCAATGCGAGGAGTCGCTTGAGTGATCGGTACAGTTTCTCAGGCAAATCAGATCGCACGCGCTGTTCGTCATCAATACCAGCCCAGGTTGAGATCTCGGCACGCAGCTGGTCAAGATCTTCATTGTCTTCATCAATGCCGTCTGCGTTCCTGTACGGAAGGCGCGCAAAGCACATGAAGTAGACGATCATACCCAGAGAAAAGATGTCCGACTTGGTGGTAAAATTCCCGTATGGTCCCCCTGGTCGTTCCTGCTTAAGGACTTCAGGTGCACAGTACGAAATCGTGCCTGTAGCGCCAGACGAGTTGCGGGCGACGTTTGCGGACTGTACCTCGCCGAAATCGCTCACTAAGACCTTCATCCCGTACTTGTCACGGTGTAGGAGGCAGTTGCTTGGCTTTAGATCGCGGTGTATGTACCCATTTACATGGAGATGGTTCAGACCCGATGTTATGTCTTTGAAGAATGAGATGATCTCTTCAAAGTGCATTCGTCGCGGCCCAAGCACATCGTCCGGGGTCTCCATCTGCCCCTTCGACCTCCGTCTAAGTCGTTCCTTCATCTGATCTTTTGTGATTGTCGTCTTCGCCGAGTCCAGGATATAGCCGTGAAGGTCTCCTCCATCGCAATACTGTTGCAGTATAAATGCACATGGAACACTTGGGCCGAAAGTGTTGATTTGGTAGTCTTCCAGCCAGACATGTCGGTACGAGACGAGGTTCTGGTGCGATAGGTTCTGCAATAGTTGCACTTCAATCAGCACTTTCTCAAGCCATTCGTGGTCGTCGCCAACGGGAACTCGTTTGCACGCGAATTTGCCCAGCTGCACTCCATCCAGGACGTGCTGAACAAGCAGCACCACTCCTTTGCCTCCCCTTCCCAGCTCTCTCTCTTCTACAAAGAAGGTCTTGAAGTAGTTGGGGCTGAATGCTCTCGCAGATATGCCATGATTTCTTGGAGGTATAGGTGTGCTGCCCACGAACTCGGTTCCTTCCGGCGCATGGAACACAGTCGGCGTATCACGTAGAATAGCAGGTCCTAACTGTTTATGCGGTGATGGCGGTCGCGAGCCTGCTGTGGAACTAGCCTGACTACCGCGGAGCATTTGGAAGTACCCCGGGTTGACGAAGCCATCCAAGCCCGGTTCTCCCGAGGAGTGGCTCTGCTCATCATCGTCGGTGTCGTGTGGCGACGGCTCGTGGTAAGCCCTGTGACAGTATGGGCAGGAAGTTGCGTCTACGGCGGCGGATTGTGAGGCATCGCGTAGAGACAGTTGCTTGGACCGCTGATCGTAGACGACCACCGCGGAACCATGGCGTCTGCAACCACAATTAGTACACAACGTCCACTTGGGTGCTTGGCGCTCTGGACGTACAAAACAATCTCGCGTGATTCTGCTGGTAGATATGGAATGAGCGACATGCTCCTTTGTCGTTCACGGTCATCCATGAATGTGGTCAGGTATATTGATCCACTACCTCCACTTTTCTACCTGACAACGCAGAGCCTCACTCTGCCAGCGCAAGGCTGCCGCGTGTACCGGACAAACGCACAAACGTATGCGATTCGAGGGACCGAAGTCTGCCTTTGTTTATGTGCGGCTTTGTGAGTGATGTATGCGGGGAAGCTGCGGGCAGCTCTCGAAGCTTCCTTCTGCTTCACTTCAATCAATCGCCCATCGACGGTAGCAGTAGAAAGGGCGAATTGCTTCGCTATCGTTGCGCTTATCAAGCATGACCATCGGGGTGTCCGTTGCTAGCATGCAATGTTATTGTTGTTGTTTGTGGTTGGACGTCAGACGGGTTCCCGTCTGGTACGCTTGTGGAAGGCTAGGGTTCCCTAGTGGGAAAGCAATATTACGCCATGTATAGCAAGAAGATGCACCGCTCAGGGACGGAAGTCAAGGATATATCGATAAATGCAGGTTTCTGAGCGTTCCGAGGATACTTGGAGTTTGTTTTCATTCGTAGCTGTCATTATGCATCTGTGCTTCAAGTGCTATCACTTCAGAGTTCATCCTTGTCAAAGCGTTGATGTACCACTCAAAGGTGGCTCTTGACAAGCATACCACCCTCGAACACTTCACCCTTCTCCAGCTTTTGCCAGCCGTTGACGGCACCAACCTCAACGCAAACCATCTGCTTGTACCCGTCATCGGGTGCGAAGTCGCCCATAGCCTTCGCCTTCTCAATCCAGGGGTTCCACGTGACGGTGTCCTTGACGTTGTCGCGCTTAACATCGAACCGCGGCTTACCGTCCTCCAGAATGCTTGTGGTGTCGATCTTAATGTCCTTGTACACACGGTCGACCTCACCGCTGAACTTCAGAGTAGGCTCCGACTGCGTGTGGGTGGTTGCATCGAGAACCTTGTCGACGTACTCTACGCTTCCAAGACCGTTGACTGTGACCTTTGAGATGTCCTGCACGGTCTGTGTTAGCGTTTTGATAACAGAACTGATACCTCTAGAAAAACATACCTTAATCCTGAAATAGGTGTGCAGCAAGAATTGGAATTCGAAGCTCTCATCTCCTTCGTTGCGTACGGTGAGGACCGCCTGCAGACTGTCTTTGCTCAATGTAACGCTGTATACGAGGCCAAAGTCTAGCGGCCATGCCTTGCGGTGCTCTTCGCTAATACCGTTGCGATCTAGGCCGAAGTCGAGCTTGACGGAGCTGGTGTCTAGTGCGTCCTCGGTAGACGATTTGCCCAGATATTCCCAGCGCGAGTTACGCGCGAAACCGTGCTGAGGGAGAGAGGATGTTGGGCCGGTCTTGGGAGGAGGGCCGAAGTTCTACAGAGCATGTCAGTAGATTGTCGCAGTGAGAGGCTTATATTTCCAAGCATTGGTGTCAACATACCGGGAACACGACTGGTACGCCACCCCTGATGGGCTTGTTTCCTGTCAGGTCTGCCTTTTCGCTGACCCACAAGTTCTCCGTCTTTCCGCCATTGCTCTTCCAACTAGTCACTGAAGCTCCAAAGAGGTAGACCTCTACGCTCTCACCAGAGGGCAGCGACGCTACCACCTTCTGGCTACCACCTTCACCGACGATATCGACTTGTGCAGAAGGGCCAGAGCTCTGGGGCGCGTTTAGGGCCGAGGGACGGTTGGCGCGGTCGACCATTGTGTTGTGTACGAGGTCAGACAGGGACGGAGCTTCCAAGTCGGACTGATGCGGGACGTTGGGGAGTGGGTGTCGTGTTGAAGTAATCGAGGAGTCGTGGCTCTTATCGTTTGTCAGTGTTTATACCTCAAGCTAGTTATAGTGCCGGGTAGGTGAAGCTTACCTGAGCTGTTGGTGGCGCTTTGTTGGTGGGCGACGTCGAGGAAGAAGGAGGGGCATCATAGGGAAGCTTCGAGCCCCACTATGATGCAGCGACTGCATCGGCCACCTGAAACACTTCTGAGTTTCACATTGCGCATTGCATTCGGCTAAACTGTGAGCAGAATTGTAATTGGACCTGTCTTGCATCCCAGCATAAGACTGCCAGTTGGTGGGGACTACCCGCATGTTCACCAGGCAGGTGATCGACAGGAGTTCTACACAACGGTTCACCAGATATCATGACGCATTCGAAGATGAGAGGTACACCGTAACTGCATAGTTCTTTGAACATGCATACGGTGAACATGATGTTACACATCATCGGCAGGAGCGTGCATTAATTACTCTCATATCGTCACTATACTATGCTAAGGTCCAAAATTGATGCGGTTCAGCCAGTCGCATCAATGTAGGCTCCTCGGCAGATTCCTACAATCCCTGCTGCTCTCCTCGTTGCCCAGCAGCATGCACGTGTCTACGAATGTCAAATAAAGCATCGTCAAGCTCGCGCTCTTCCGCTCTGCCTAGAGCCAGTCCTGGGGCATTCAAGAAATAGTCCTTGAACTCCCTCAGCTTGTTAATGATACTCCTAGGAGTAAGAATAACACGCTCCGCGAAGGAGCGGTTTGGAGTAGCGCTTCCAGTCGGAGGTTGTTGTTGGGATTGGATCTGACTGTGTACTAATGCTGGCTGCTTGGTCTTAGGGGCGGTATCAGCGACTATAGCTATCGTTGCGGCAATTTGCTCGGCTACAGCAGGGGCGATTGCTTTGTCGTGTCTCGGTGTAACCTGAATGTGACTGAGGCGCTTGCTCTGCGAAGAATGCGCTTCCCGGGTCACAGGAGG
This sequence comes from Neodidymelliopsis sp. IMI 364377, assembly GCA_027946375.1. NCBI lineage: Eukaryota > Fungi > Ascomycota > Dothideomycetes > Pleosporales > Didymellaceae > Neodidymelliopsis > Neodidymelliopsis sp. IMI 364377. The sequence goes on along the minus strand of JAPEUT010000098.1, from coordinate 24,518 downwards.
CGGTGTAGTTTTCGCTTCGCTGACGTCTTTAGTCAGGCTTTGCCTTGCTCGTTTGGAGGGTGCAGGTGTGTCTTCTACAATATCGCCCACACTCTCTACTTGGCTGAGATTCGACTGTGAGCGACGAATACTGCGTTTGCGGCTGGATTCGGTAGCCGCCATGAGGCTCTCTGTGATGGACGAGGATTCGCTCATGGACTTCCTCTTCTTAGCACTTCTCGTCCTCTCTGAAGGCGAAGCAGCAACCGCAACATCGGTTTGACCATCAACATTGCCAGATTCGGCACAAAGTGACGAGGAAACCTGATCCTCTGAAGCGGTCTCCGTCTTACTTCTTCTTGACTTTTTTTGCTTTTTCACACTGTATAACTGGATGTGGATCGGACTGTCCATACTATGACGAGTTGAGCGTCGAAGATCTTGCGAACCTGGTGTGCCCTTTCCAGGAGTGGAACCAAAGGAATCTCCTACTCGACTCGTGCTGCTCGTGTCCGCTTTTCTGCTCTTGCGTGTACGAGTGGATTTGGGGGTAGGCTCAACTTCAGTGTCGCTTCCACCCTGTATTGCTGGAATTTCGTTGTACGATGTAGGGTGAGACGCCGCATCTACAAAGATATTGTTTGACTCTGGAACAGTTTGATCAGGATTCTCAGCCGCTTCTGCGGTTTGCATATCTGCATCAATCTGGGCGGTAAGTTGCAAATCGATAGTAGAACTTGGAACATCAGACATGTTGTCGTCACTGGGCGCATAGTACTCTTCGGCTAGAGCTACCGCGGCAGCCAGAGCTTCTTCATCCATCGTGGTGCCGTCATCAAATGATGCGGAATATGAGCTTTGCGGCTGTTGACCACCAAGGCTTGTTGCAGGTTTGCCAGATGTTTGCCTCGTCTTGGGCGTACTCTTCTTCGCGAGTTGTGGCGGCGAAGATCTTAGATCGTCATCATTGGCAAGTCGCACAGTTCGCACAGCAGTAGGTGTAGCGATGTTGGTGTCATCACTGACAACGTTCTGCGAGCTGCGTCGTGCGTGTGGTGTAGGTGATGAACCAAGGAAAACATCCATAGGACCCATCTTTGCCAGTGCTTTAAGTGGTGTGGTACGGTTGTTTCGAGCTGGTAGATCGTCCATACTTGGAATATCAGAGTGAAGCTCTATTGGAGATGACGGACCATCTCGCTGGGGAGAAGGAGCGCCCATGTTGGCAAACAAACCACCAGCAAGTCTTTGGCGCTCAATCATCTCTTTTTGTCTCTCTGTCAAGATTTGTGACTCTTGAACAAACGGGTTTGATGGCGAAGACACAATGGCCTCGAACTGTATTTGTGAGTTATCGTGACGTAAACGCACTTTTGGTGTCCGGCGGGATGAAGTTCTTCTGGTTGCCGGAGAAGACACTGCAGGAGACTGTAGCTTAGGGTTGCGCATCGGCTTAATTATTTTGAAAGGAGACTCCTTGACACGAGAGCCCTTCGCACTCCGCTTTGACTCCTCTGCGCTATCATCGGAATCGTAAAATGAGAGGTCAGTCCCCTTCCGATACGTTAGCACAAAATGTATTTGACAAAACTGGTTTGTACTTACGGCATCATCGTCCCGAGGATCCAACGAAGGTAGGATAAGCTCGGCAGACTTGTCCACGCGACGCAGGACCGCTTCGAGGCGCGAGGGATATCGGAGGCTGTCCTCATTACCAAAGGTTTTGTTCCAAGTAACGATCGACAAGTTAACAATGCTTCGGCGTCGACTCACGAACCCGGATGTTATGAGTGATTCCAGATGTAAGAGTGTCTGACCGTCCTTCCGTGGAAGTCTCTCGATCGCTTCACTTACAACCCTCCATAGATTGACAACCTGCAGTACGTTAGTAAAAAGTTCTTGCGCACGAGTCTCTTGACCTACCTCGCGATGAAGACGCTTGGAAGTCTGTTCCTTATTCTGTAGCTTCCTTTGGGGATCCTCAACCCACAGACGAACCACCTCCTGAATCTTGCGCAGATAGACTGCAAGTAGCGAAGTTGAGCAGTTCCTGACAGAGACACCTAGAGCTGCAAGGAGTTCTCTCGTAGGTTCGACATCTTCGAAGTTTAGCTCGTTGTAAGCAGCCGAACCTACAGTAGTTATCGCACCATACAGATGGTTGTAAGGGTCGAAGTCCTGGTTACGCCCTGCTGCAGGGGAAGACGGCCACAAGGTCTGTCTTCCCTGATCCAATACCCGTCGACTAATACTCTTGCTGGGAAGATTCTGAAGAAGCATGCTGATGTATGGCAAACAAACGGGCTTCTCCGTTGTGCGGAGCAAGACACGCTCAGAAATCCTTTCGATGACAGCTAGAACCAGAGCACCATCACCTGCTTCCTTCCGAACTGCATTGATGAATACCGAGAGAACTTCGAGTCCTTGGGACAGGTTCAGAAGGTGGGTAGACCCTAGCCCAAGAAGCTCGACAACGACATCGTACTCCTTGCCAAGTTGACGAGACACGCGTTCAGTAGAGTCAGGCACCTGCTGCTCCAAAGAGATCTTCAATAGGCCTGCCAACTGCGTCCAGAAATACAGAGCTACCGTAGCCCTTAATGAGCCATCCACGATTGTAGCACAGTCCCGGAGCAGTTCGAGTTTAGTCAAGCGTGTGTTCTGTGCATTAAAACCCGGCTCTACGATCAGCTGTATTGCTCGTAACCGGACAGAGTCGGACAGCTTGCCTTCTGACTGGTTAACAAGGAGGTCGACAAAGTACAACAATGGCGAGATCCGAGTCCCGTTTTGTCGAGAGCGAAAAGAAGGAGTGGAAGCAGCCTCGAATTCGTCTTGGCCGTTTCGAGTGAGGGACTTGTCGGCGAACTGATATGCACCGAGCTTCTGCACTACGCTCTCAACCAAGAAGCAGAATTTGTCTGCCCAGCTGTCTTCCCTGTGCTGTGGAAGAGCGAGTTGAGCGGTATGTCGATCCCATACACGGCGAAGAAGGTTGACAATGTGCGCCATAGCATCTTTAGTCTCAGTAGAAGCCATAACTTCCTTGCTGCTTGCTTCAACGAGAGAATCAAGAACTGCAAGCCACATCGTCTTGACTGGCTCGTCTTCCTGTTGCTCATTCGCGGGCCAAGCTGTCGTATCCAGTAGGGTCTCAACAAACTTAAGGACTGATGATAATGATTTTCGAATCCATCGAGGATCGAGGAATGGAAGCTCGGTGAGCTGAGTCATGACTTGATACCGCAAGTCCAGTGCCCTTTGTGCATTCCAGGGATTCCTTGATCCGTTGAGAAGGGCGGAAACGGTACGACATGCGTGCACTGCTTGTGTTGAGGACGATTGGTGTACGAGCGGGGTCCAGAAGCCAACCACGAACTCGGTCCAGTACCGATCGAGTTGCGCATGACTTGCAGTTGGTCGAAAGCCGTAGTAAAGAAGGGTGTTGTATCCACTGAAGATAGCGTCTCTCTCCGACTTCTTCATCGACCTACGCCGTTGGAGCTGTTGCAGAGGAATATTCAGTAGAAATTTTATCCAGCCTTTAGGAGTGTCTTGTGTTGCATTCACTGCGTAGATCAAGAATCCATAAGCCACATTACCATATACTTTGACCTGATCGTTGTCGGACTTCAGGGACTTTTCAAACACTTTCAACCATTCCTCAAGGTCGGTGAAGAACTTGATATCGATGTGGTCTTGCAGTAGTCCAGTCACGGCCGCCCAGATCTGGGGGACCATATGTGCATTGTCCCCATCGAGCATCTTTTGCAGCTCCTGCGCCATCACCTTGGCTAAAGTGGTCTCACCGTCGTTCCTAACTTTGTTGAGGACAGAGAGAACGGACTTGGCAACCGAGCGATCATGGCCAATTGTCTTTGCTGCAGCAACCGCGGTATCCAATGCACTCTGATTGATGTCTTTGTGCCCAGAGACCAATGCCTTGAAGGTATGCTTGAACCACCGCTCTGTATGTTTGATCATAAGGTCGGGTCGTTGCAGGACCAGTTTTTTGTAGATACGGAGACGGTACGCTTGAGCCGAGAAGCCTTTGACACGATCCTGTATTGAGTCGAGGCCATCCATTATCTTCTCCACTCGCATGGCCGTCATGGTCCTTGGCCGGAAGCTCTGCTGCATCAGCACAGCGAGGTGTGTGTTAACTACGCTTTTGGATACCGAAGCGTCTGTGAGGACCTGAATAGTGCGCTCAACTACGTATGAACAGAATTCCTCGTCCATGGCTGCTATCGAGTCTGGTATCCGGAAGAGAGCCATGAGGAGCTTCAACGCCTGTGCAATGAGCTGCGAGTCCAGTCCGTTGCCTGTTGGGCTTATGGCTTGCGTGTCTCTTCGTATGAATTGTGTTAACAAAGACATCTTGCTCTTTAGTGCCTGCTCATCTGGTATCTTGTCGTAGGCTTGCATAGTTCGTTGCAATGAAGTATATGCATCCAGCCTCGACGGCCGCTCTCCTTGCGCCAGCTGTTTCACTATTGACTCCAACATCTCTGCAAAAGTCTTGAACTGGTGGGCGGCGGCGCTTTCGTCGTGCGGTGGGGGTGTGGACGTTGCGTCGGAGGGTTTGAGTATCGATTTCAGCGGTAATAACACGCGTGTCTGAGGCAGAGGACGAAGTGGCGAGCTACGCGTAGGGGTCCACGACTTTATGATGGCTTTCTTGTGCGGTGATGTGCATGTCTGGACTTCGAAATTGACTCGCTTCTTTCGGGCGGAACTCGAGGGTATGCTGATATCGGAGGATGGTGACTGTTCTGGGGTGTTGAGCAGCGTTTTCGCAGCAACTTTCGCTATAGCTTTCGGTTGTACAGGCTTCTCGCCGAACGGGTCCTCGAGGAACTGGAGTGTCTCGTCCACGCCGACGTCTTTGTCGCTGTCTTCGAGATCTTTTGGTGGAGTAGGTGGGCGAACAGAGAGGGACTCGAACTTGGATAACACCATGGCTATGCTGAGGACCAACCAACAAGAACAGGAAACAAAAACAAAAGATCAGACTCGCATCGCTGGTCCTATACACGCGAATCGGAGCGTTGAGGGCGACAGCGGACGTTGTGGTGTTGTAAGCTACCCCAACCTTGAAAGCTTAGAGCGGCACGTTCGACGCGTTGCCGGGGTGCGCGAGACGCGCCTTCCCGCGTAAAGTGGTTCGGCACTAGCATCTGAATCTTGAGATACGTTCACCACCCCATCACTATCAAAATCCAGACGCATGACTCTTAATTCACGTGTTGATTTCTAGTTACACTCATCGAAACACTTGCTTGTTAATTAAATAGATATATAGAGTTATATCATGATAGATAGCATCACTATGTACAGAGTAGGTAAATGCGCATTGCATGCCACGTGCTATATCTCTGCTTCAAGCAAAAGTCCTTTCTCGTTAGATTGCAATCGTTCAGAACATACGAAACAATGTCTCTCATAGTATCGTGTGCACTGTATATTCGATCGTCTTCGTTCTGACATCAAAAGGTGTGGATCCTCACGCGTTGATCTCCACTGTGGGGCACCTTGTCCATCATACCGCGGTAATCTGTAACATGGCCCACCGACACGCTGGACCTCCCTTCTTCTCGCACTCTGGGCCCCTACAAACACAATGTTCGCGCAGAAGACAGGGAAAGGTATGCATTACAATTTCTGACACCCTCTGACTACTAGTACAATCGCTAACCGCAAGACAGCAAAGCTTGACGATGTCACCAAGATACTCACCGACTTGAAGGTTGACCTCAATGCTGTAAAGCTTTCTTCGCAACGTACGAGTCGTAAACAGCCCGAGTCTTCGCATCGTTGACAGAACAATAGAACGCAAACAACAGCTCGAGCAGCTTAAGATCTACGGTCGAGACCCTAATAATGCGGACCCCATATTCACGCAAGATGTATGAAGGACTCGCACAGAAGTACAAGAACAAACAGTGACCTGTTCAGGGTCTCCGGACATTAGGCCGCTATGCATTCGACGAGAAGGATGCGATGGTCTCTCAAGAAGCACTCAGGTGTATAGCCAATGCCTTGCTCCTCCAGCCCAAGGCGCGCCAGACACTGGTAGACCTTGGGCATGGTCCACATGCAGCAGAGAAGCTCAGCGTAGGCACAAGTCAGCTCATACAGTATGTTCCAGTCAGACTGACTCCAAGTAGAGCGAGAGCATCGACGACGAGTTCCTTGTCTCTCGCATCCTATTCCTCATAACATACGACGCGAAACTCGACTACACAGAGCTGGTGAACGATCACCACCTAGCAGACAATATCAACGCCGCTCTACAACGACATTCGAACCGCTATACTCAGCCTCGGCAACGTGCGCGAGAGCACACAGCGCCCATGGACCTCATGGCTCTCTCAGAGACCCTGAAGCTTCTCTTCAACATCACACACTTTCACCCCGACCTGAGCCAGCACTTCACAGACTCCATACCCAACATTTTCACAATTCTGCTCCGTCGCGACATTCCCACGAAGCCCCTCGACGCCCCCGTCAGCTTCCTCATTAACGCGCTCCTTAACCTTGTCCGAGAAGAAGGCACAGGCACAAGCGCCCAGCCCCACGACCCTCTTCTACACTCCGCTGTCTTTCCCTCCACCGATCCTTCCAGCAACGCAGTCCACCTTATTACCATTCTAGACCGCGCCATTCTTGCCTACCCCGCTTCCGACCTCGATACAATCATCTCGCCTCTCTTCACGCTCCTACGTCGAATCTACGAACTCGCCCCCGCCGATGTGCAAACCGTCTTGCAATCCAAACTCCTCCCCTCAGACAGCGACCGCTTGCAACCTCTCGGCAAGACCTCGTCCCTCCCCAGCCGTCTCCTGAACCTGAGCACGTCTGCCCAGACCCCCGCACTCCGCGACTCAATCGCTGCATTCATGTTCGAGCTCTCGTCCAAAGACCCCACCACGTATGTGCAGAATGTGGGCTACGGTTACGCATCAGGGTTCCTCCTATCCAAGAACATACCCATGCCCGAGGGTGCGATTCAGAATGCTGGCGAAGGAAGTAGTGGGGTGCCTGTGAACCCGATTACAGGGCAGAGGTTGGATCGGGAAGAAGAGGTGGAGATGCCGGAGATGACAATGGAAGAGAAGGAGAGGGAGGCGGAAAGGCTGTTTGTGTTGTTCGAGAGGCTGAAGAAGACGGGTGTTGTGGATGTGAAGAACCCGGTTGAGGAAATGTATAGGAGTGGGAAGATCGAGGAGTTGAGTGATTCGGACTAAGCAGGCTAGAGGATGAGTGAGGGGTTACCAATAATTTCAGAGAAGAGGTTCACCGTATGAGAATAATGCGATTGATTCAGTAGCTCTTCGTCAAACTATGTCTAACTGCCGCTAAAGATGGGTAAAGTTGCGCCGATAGCCTCTGGTGTCGCTAAACTTGCAGCATGGTTCATACGCCATCTTTATCGCTGTACGAAGTGAGAAAAGCAAGTAAAGATCCGTATGGTATGCGATTGAATAGTGTCAGGTTGTATATAGCGGATAAATGTCGTGATGTCGTAAAATGTTCGCTGAGATGATACCACTTGAGTAAGTCGGTTATGGAAGTGCAGAAACAAAGATTGACACCAGGTAGGCATCGAACGAGAAATCACAGTCAAGGTTCAACTGTGTATGGTGCATCTCTCTTAGCTGCGAAGGAACTGTCGGTATCGACGCATTTTAGGAGAGTGTCACGTTGTCGATGCGTTGCAAAACGTGGTACCTCGACACTTGGCAAAACGCCTACACCTCCGCTGTTGCTGTACTGGCAGATGAGATTTGGGCTGAGGAAACGTGTGATGGCGTAACTGATGATTCTGTTGATACGAGAGACGGGATATGTGGCGAACCAGAGGATGATGACCAGCCCAGCACCCTTTTGCGTAGCAGTGAGGTTGTAAACGTTGTCGAGAGTGGTCGAAAGGAGGTGAGGTGTTGCGGCACGCGAAGGTAGACGTGCCAGGAAATTGTACACACCACACAGGTGCAGTAAGTATGCCGCACTGAAACTGCCAGCGATATAAACAGCAAGTCCCTTGTTCAATTGGTAGAGTAGCGCGAGAACAAACGTAGCTCCTGCTGTCACCACAAGACCACGTACAAGCGAAGCCACGAGCTTTGGCAGAGTACTGAAGAACGCGAAGCCCCTAGCGATATGCTCTGCTTTACTTGACAGGCGGTCCAGACGATTCTCGATGCTGTCCATCTTTTCAAGCGAGGAGTTTGCGGAATCTTGTATCTTGTGCGTAGCATCCGCGATACCGTCCATGTGGCTTGACAGTACCTGGTAGCTCTCAACTTGAGCTCCGTGGTTCGTTTGAAGACTGATCATAGCACGATCGTGGTGATGTTGCAATTCGGTCGTCAGAGACTTTGCAAACTGAGAGGTCTCGAAAATCATATCTTGCGAGAAGACCTGCATCTCCTCACGGATGCGTGAGATCTCAGTGCTCTGACTATCGGCAAGTGCAGTGACAAGCCCAGAGATGGATGCTTCCAAAAAGTTATGGAACTTGTTGTCAAGTATATTCAATGTCGCAAGAGCTTTCTCTTGTACTGCCGTCATATCCTTTTTCAACTGAGTCTGAGATTCTTGGAGTTCAGTCGCAGATTTCTTCTGATCACGTAACAGTGCTGTGTACTCTTCAGTTGTTTGCTTAATATTCGAAGAGACTGCGCCCATGACTTGAGTCAAGTTCTTGAACGTCTCTAAATGATTCTCACGTTCGATGGCGTCCCTGCTGGCTTGACACATGACCACAGCGTTCTGGCGTGCGTTGCTGAAAGATGTCCAGTACTGCGGCGAAGACTGCAGTGTCTTCAGACATTGACTGTACTGATGGTCCTTGTAGTCAGGGTAGCACTGCTTGTCCGAGACTGCAGGAGTCTGTGACCACCAACCACCCTTACTACATGCCCTACTTGAAGGGACAAGGATGTCGCAGTGTAGTGGCGGAACAGCGTTGCTTGGAGGCTGTGCACTCAGTAGCTCGCATACTGCGAGTTTGGCCGCGTACTCAGTTTTGACGTTGTCCAAGTATGCTTCAGGTCGGCTCTTGGCGAAGTCTGGTGCGTGTTCCAGGAGTTTGCACTCGTTCACCAAGTGTGATGCAGCCATGCGTGTACAGGTCGGGGCGGTCTGCATGGAAACAACAAAGTCGACGGCTTGCGAGATTACCTTGTGGTTCCTTGAGGTCGTGTACTGGAAAATAGTGTCGAGATTGGCGGTCGGTGCTGCGTCTGCTGAAGGAGAATGGTAGTATGATAGTGCGATCGTCAACTGAAGCATGATGCTACAGGTCAGTACACTTGTGGGCTGCATTTTGATAATCAAGTCCAGTATGAGATCAGTCCCAATGCGTGAAACCAGGCGGGAAATTCGATGAGACTGGACAATATGTAGTAGAGAAGGAAACCCCGCACGCTGAAGCAGATGAGGAAAGAGCAGAGTAGAAGGTTGCAGAGAAAAGTAGCGAACGACAAGGGCTTTACCGAGCAACAGCAGCAAGGCATGTCACAGTGAGAGAGATGGGTCGTGCGAGTGTCTGTCAATTTGAAGCCTGATGGTTGGTGTTGGCGGCTGGGTGAGAGCAATATCTGTGGTGAGAGAACGTGTGGTTAGTCGAAGAGCAACGCCGCCAGTAAGCAGAAGTCATCAGTTTCATGTCGGCACAATGTAGCACGTTTGCTCAAAATTGAAGTAGAGAGACGAAAGACCATCAAGTGAATGGGGATTTTCATGCATAAACAAGACTGAAGTTCAGGAGGAAGTCGCGAATCAGACGAGACGACTGACTAAGCCGAAGTGTAGGGCTGAACATTGCAACTTCGCATTCACGACTCCCAAAAACTTCGCCCACTCCAATCGCAGCCACCCACACTATGTTCGCACCAGCACGCCGGCGATGCGCGCAAGCCATTGCCGAATCCTCGTCCCCAGCTAAAGACTCGATACCGGCGTTCCTCCTCCCTTCACTGCAGCGATCTGCGCCAAGGACCTTTACCACGACCGCACGATGCCAGTCTAAGATCGGGTCGCTCCCGCTCTCCGTACCCCCGGGTGTGTCGTTCAATATCGTTGTGCCAGCAGCGAAGGGTGGAAAAGGTGTAAGGACGCAGTCAATGAGCACAGTACATGTCAAGGGGCCACTGGGCGAGCTGTCGATGGAGATACCGCCGTATGTCTCCATTGATCAGCAGAGCATGACGCTGAGCATCCAAGACGCAACAGATGCGAAGCAGAAGGCTATGTGGGGTGCGTGTTTTCTCAGCCATTCAAAGACAATGAAGTGTCCGGCTAACTGTTAATCAAGGAACTACACGCGCATACCTCCAAAACCACATCCTCGGTGTCTCCGAAGGCCACAGCGCCATTCTGCGCTTCGTCGGTGTCGGTTTCCGTGCCTCGGTCGAAGACACCGCTACCACCGTCACCTCCGAGTTCCCTGGCCAAAAGTTCGTCAATCTGAAAGTCGGCTACTCTCACCCAGTCGAGCTGTGTATTCCCAAGGGCGTTACAGCGAGCACGCCCCAGCCAACACGACTGCTGTTGGAGGGCCCTGAGAAAGAGGTGGTTATGCAGTTCGCGGCCAAGATCAGGAAGTGGCGTGTCCCGGAGCCATACAAGGGCAAGGGTATCTTTGTGAACGGCGAGACGATCAAGCTGAAGAACAAGAAGGTCTCATAGGTGTGCGGAAAGGCAAGAGGAGGTTGTACTATGTTGTATATCTGTATCATATGCATGGGCGTTGTACTATACCTTGGGATGTAGCATGAGCGCAATGCCAAAACCACGAACACCAAGTCAAGATTCTGCTTCTGATCGTAGGTATCGTCGAATTACCTCTGACTCTCACTCTTACGATACGACTTACTAGAACAAATGCCAAGATAGTGCATAGAGTCGCGCCTTTACCCTAGCCTCATAGCGCCGCTACCATCAGTTACAGAGAACCTATCTCGATGATCTAAAGTTTTACTCCCTCGACTTCTGATAATCGAAACTCCAGGAGCAGATGGAAAGGTTGGGGTATCCCAAATGAGGTTTGCTACTAATCACTCGTGAGATTGGCACTCAGGATGAACGGTTGTGTATGTGAGAATTAGATTTTCAGTATCTTTCGTCAAACTGAGTTGACCTAGATAGTACAGTCAAACAATAACAAATACATGCACCTACCTTTTACTCACCTAGTCAACACACCAACACCCCCAATCCACCCAAAGTCTGTAAGCCCCCAGAACAACAAAACACCATCACGCCAACCTCTCCCTACACAACCCAATCGCAACGTCCGCCGTCGCCCCATCAAAAAAGTCATTCAACACAACCACCACGCTCTCCTCCCTCGTCAACCCTTTCCCACAGTCGCCCCTCAAAAGCGGCAAAATCTTCCCATCGCAGACGCCCTTTGTGGCCAGAATCGGACTGGTGCTCACATCGCTATCCAACACACTCGCAATAATCACATCGCGGATATTCGTCGCCGTAGCCTGACATTGCAGCAGCGTGATGGGATGGCCTGAGGGGGGATCAGCGGCCATGGACTGCAGTTTCTCAACCATCGAGTCTCCGGTTAACGTGGCGTTTGCGGCGTCGTCGTAGTTGGAGACTTGGTTTACGTCGCGGAGGAGGAGGAGGCGTTTTTTCTCATTGCGCAGGTCTTGGACGCTGAGGTGCATCATGTCGTCTTGAGTGCCGACTGCAATGTCCACGCCGCTTAACACGTCGTCGAGTACAGCGCGCAGATCGTCGTCAGAGGGCCGTGGACACTCGCCTGGGACGCCGTCCCACCGGTTCTGCACTACGATGATTTCGTCCGTGTGCGCGGCCAGGAACGAAACGATGTCCGAGAGGAAGGTGCGGTATGGCATCCCTGGGATTGCGCCGTGTTGGAAGTACCATGTGTCTTCTAGTGGACTGACGGCTTGGATCTGGCGATGGCATTTCGCGGGCCGGAACTCGAAGTATCGTGCGCCTAGCTGGAGAATGGTGGATAGGGAGTCTTTCTGCGTGATGGCCAGAGCACGGATGATATCTGGTGCGATAGCATTGACGCCTTTGTCGCCGACTTTGTTAATGATGTCGAAAGCGCGTGGGAGCGAACGGCCCAGGACTTCTTTGATGACGCCTGTGCCTGCTTTTTCGAGGAGCGACATGGCGGTTCCCATACTGTTCATGCCGATATCGTGGGATGAAGGGAGCACCATGCGGTTGAATGGTTTATTGGCAATATCACTACCAGGTGGGATGGTGTCTCGCATCCAGTTCTCATAGTTGCGGGTTACTGTCACGTAGCATTGGTGTTGTTTGGGCAGAGCTGCGAGTCCGGGTCCAGCGTCGTAGAAGCCGTAAGCGACTATGAGGTCCTCGGTGAAAGAACTGGAAGTCTGGTCCATAGTCTTCATTGTCCCGTCGCTGAGGCCGCCAGTCATGCTGTTGACGTCGACCCACTGCTTGAAGAGCTCGCGCCCATCACGACGCACAATAAACTCGAAGCGTCCTGTAAACTTGAAGTGGCCCAGATTGGAGGATTCGACTTCAACATGGTCACGACCGAACTGTTGTTGATCCCGTTTAGTTATCGAGTTCTTCGGGACGGTAAATTCAATCTCAACGCCATCGACTGCGATGTAAGAGTAACAAATGATGCCCTTAGACGGCATCTTGAGGTCGAATTTTTGTCCTTCTCTTTCCACAGATATGACTGACAAAGTACTTGATCAAGCAAGGAGTGTGGTCATCGACGCCTCAATGACGACTTGCCGCGGGGTACGCGTTTCTGTACGAAAAGCAAGTAGCCTTCCCGCTGCTCTCCCGAGCGCCTCAGCTGCCATCGGAGCTATTAGCTGTGGCTTCGTTGGTGTTCTTTGTCCGCGATGCTAGGTACACCAATCAGAAGAGTCGACTACCTGTCGATCGGGCCGGCAGTGTGGGGTTGACCTGCTGGATGGCAGGCATTAGATGTGACGATGCAGGCATCAAGACAATGTGGAGTATGTAATGCTTCGGGTGTAACAGAAGTTGTGACTAGGTTTGGCGGAAGTACGGCAAGGGTATCTACAGCGGAAATCAGAAAAATTATCAAACTCGCAAGATCAATACCACAACTGCGCTCATCCCGTTCCTGTAACGTCCTCTGAAGCTCCGTGCTGTCCTACATTACTTGTCCTTCTCACTCTCTTTTCCACTCTTTGTGCTTTTGACGCTCTTGACACTCTTGACGCTCTTCAAACTCCTCTTGCTCGTCGACCTCTTGAGCTTAGCCTTGAATTTCTTCCACTTGTTTGTCAGACTTTCGCCGTCTCCTTCGTCATTGTACCCGGGCGCCTCTCTTGTAGAGTCCAAACTGCCACGCGGGAATGTTGCCTCGCTGCCCAGATCTACGCTGTCGACGTTCCTTTCGTGCCCTGCAGGTTCGTTTGGGAGCCGGGGGAGGTCCTTGTTCTTTCTGCTACCTAGAAGCATGAACTCGAGTGTCTGCCACGCCGCCATGCCTGCAATGGGGCTGTCTGCTGAGTTTCCCTGAACGACAGCATTCTTCCAAGGACAGTGCTCGCGGTGGCTCTCCAGCAGATTTAGTCGCAGAGATTCAACAGGGACATCTAGTCTTTTGCTCATCTCCTGTAGGCGGTCGTCCGAAGAGAGCCATAACCCCAGACGCTGGAAGCAGTGGTTGCACACAGCGAGCGAGATGCGCGACTCGGATACGCCGGTCCAGCCGAAGAGAGCAAAGGCGAAGGCGGTGCGTTCGGCAGGCGTGGAGGGCGGTGTGGTGTCGGAGAAGTAGCTTGTGGGAGTGCGGGCGATGATTGAGTCGATGTGTGGGTCGGGATAGGTGATGTTCTTCTGGATGGGAAGATCGCTGGATATGGCAAGGAGGAAGTTGTAGCGACTCAGGAGATCGGCTGAGCTCTTTGCGCGACTGGCAATGGGAATGTGGTAGATGTCGTCTGTGCAGCTGTTAGTCTGGAGTGAGAAGGAGAGGGAGAGGTGTGAGAGGTATACCTTGACAGCCAGCCTTCCTCCACAGACAGTCTTCAGAATGCCCGTCAATGATCAGGGCTCTGTATCTCTCGACCAGCGAGGGCTCAACATCAAGCGAGAGATCCTCGGTCATCTCAATATCTCGTCCGTCAGCAGCCTTGCGCTTCGGTCTCAGCTTCACTGCAACGCGCTGCTCGCAGCCTCCTTTGCAAGCAACCGTGTTCCAGGTGTCGCACGACCAGCCTCTCTTTGCCCACTCGACCTCACTGATGGCGTCCGGCTTGGTCGTCCACTTCTTCACGTCGGCGAACGTCTTCAGGCGTCCAAGGAACATGTCCTGGCTGTACGGCTGGAAGTTGGGCGCCTTTCGCGGTGCCGATGCCGTTTGTTGCGACTGCGTGCCCACGACGCGCATTGTGCCCTTCCTCTTGGGCGTAAGCAGCTGGTCCTTCAACGCTTGTATGCGGGCTTGGCCAGCAGATATCTGTCTCTGGCGCTCCATGCTGGCTTCAGAGCTGCGAGGGCGCTTGTTTGGCGGTTCGGGTGAGCCGGCTTGGGGCAGAGAGGCGGTCGAGGCATTGCGGCTGGACTCGTAGAGGGTGCTGGTGAGGGAGGTGGTCGAGGTGCTGGCGGTGAGGTTGTCGAGCAGCTTGTGGAACTTGCGCTTGGTCGTTGCAAGCGCTGGCGGCGACTCGGCTGGTGCGGTGGCCATGGTGTTAGTGGAGGTAGAGCTATCGTGATGTCTGCAGCCAAAGGTGGTAGACGGCGCTGAAGTCTCGACCTTTGTTTACAGTATGCTTCGATGCACGTGCAGAGCGTGGCAGCGCCTGTCTATCGGGTGTGATGGAAGTATATGTATTAAGCAACAACTCGGTGTCATGCACGGCCAACGCATAAGCTGCACGCAGTCTCCAGCACGTTCGACGTGGACGTGTGCTGACGACGATGATGTCGCTGGTTACCATAGCATCCACCAGCCCATCCATGCAGCATGCACGGCCTGGCCGAAAACGTAAACTCCCGAGCGCCCTCCGACGGTTCGTCGCGCCCGCCCACGACTTGCTACCCCACCAGCGCCGACCAGCCTACGCAATAGCTCCAGGGCATGCCCCCCATCGCGCCATACAGATACTTTTTCTTCGCTGCCGTCATCCTGGCTTCTGCACTCCTCCAGCCGACTGCCTTCTTCCGCGCTGCAGCTCGTCTCTTCCAATTGAAGCAGCACATCCCCCTCAGCCCCTCCCCCGCCCTCCACCTCCACACAAACCGCTCTCTGCACACCATGGCCTACGAGAAGGAACTCGAGCTCGCCCTGCTGGCCGTCCAGCGCGCCGCCATCCTCACCAAGAGCGTCTACTCGTCACACAGCAAGGGCACGCTCACCAAGACAGATAGCTCGCCCGTCACCATTGGCGACTTTGGCGCCCAGGCCCTCATCATTGCCAGCATCAAGTCGGCCTTCCCCAACGACGAGGTTGTCGGCGAGGAAGACGCAGACGATCTACGCAGCAACGCCGACCTGAAGAACCTCGTCTGGGACCTCGTCCAGCAGGCCAAGCTCAGCGACGCAGCCTCGGAGGAGAAGATTGGCGGGCCCATCAAGTCTGCAGACGACATGCTCACAGCCCTCGACAGCGGCGCCAGCGAAGGCGGCAACAAGGGGCGCATCTGGGCTCTCGACCCCATCGACGGCACAAAGGGCTTCTTGCGCGGTGGCCAGTACGCCGTCTGCCTCGCCCTCATGGTCGACGGCGTGCCCACCGTCGGCGTCATCGGGTGCCCCAACCTCCCTGTTGACGACAAGGCACCCCTCGACAGCAAAATTGGCACCGATGCCGACGACAAGGAGGGCAAGGGCGTTCTCTTCGGTGCCGTCAAGGGCCAAGGAGCCACCAGCCGCGCTCTGACAAACGGCGCCCTCGAGGCCCCCAAGGACATCCAAATGTCGCCCCTCCCCGACGTTTCTCAAGCCACCTTCTGCGAATCCGTCGAAGCCGGCCACTCCAGCCACGGCGACCAAGCCGACATTGCAAAGAAACTCGGCATCACAAAGGACTCGGTGCGCATGGATTCGCAGGCCAAATACTGCTCCATTGCCCGCGGCGCAGGCGACCTCTACCTACGCTTGCCGACGAGCAAGACATACCAGGAGAAGATCTGGGACCACGCTGCGGGTGTTGTGCTGGTCCAGGAGGCGGGCGGCGAGGTGACGGATGCGTGGGGTAAGGAGCTGAACTTTGGCATTGGGCGGACGTTGAAGGAGAACAAGGGCATCGTTGCTGCGCCCAAGGCGGTGCATGCCGAGGTTATCAAGGTGGTGAAGGAGGTGTTGGGAGCGAAGAAGGAGTAGACTTGTTAAAACATCATGTGAAATGAATTGTGACGAGTATAAGATTCAAATACATATAAGAATAATCATATCATACGCTGCCCGTGCATCAACACCTGCACGTCTTTTCTATGCCTCAACATCCACAGCGACACCCCCGTTCTCATCCACCTCCATCCCATCCGCATCCTCGCCCTCAACCTTGACCCCCTCAACCTCGTTTGCCTTTCCATCCTCCTCAGCCAGCAACTCCTCGGCCTCCCTCTTCGCCTTGTCAGCCACATGGTTGATAATCTCCGTGTCCTTCTCGCCCCACAGTCTCAACAACATGGCCTTGCGATCGTCCTTGTCGACCATCAAGTTGGCCGACCCAGGGTGTCGCCACAGCGGCAGCACCATGCGGAACGGGATCTCCTGCGCGTCATCCTTTTCCACGCGCACAAAGCAGCACCCGATGTCCATGGCCTGCAGCTGGTCGCCGACTTCGCCGAGGCCATGGGGGCCCTCTTTAGGCAGCTTGGGGAACATTTCGGTAATGAGCTGTTTGAGGGTTGCTTTGCTGGTGCAGTTGACGATGCGGTTGCTGGCCCAGGGCTCGAGGATGGAGATTCCTTCGCTCTGGAGGCGCCAGGGGGCGTGCATGTAGGTTGCGTCTTTTATTTTGTGGGCGACGAACATGACAACGCCGCAGTGGATGAATTTCATGCCCCGCTCCTTGTTGGCGTTGATTATTGTCTTGGCGAAGCCTGAGGTGTAGTAGATCTTGTTGAGCGAGAGTCCCTCCTTGTTCTTGACCATGAACCGGTCGCGGGGGAAGCGCGAGGAGACGCCGAAGAACTCAAGGATCTTGGACACGGTCTCGTCGGTGGGGGAGAGGTACTCGAAGTACTCCTTGTTCTGGTCCTGCTTCTCGGGCTTGAGCTTGGCGACCTGTGTGGACGGGGCGGGTGTTGTGGCTTCGGATGCAGGAGCTGTTGTAGGCTCTTGTGTTGTGCCATTGTCCGCCTCATCTGTCTTCGCCTTCTTTGGCGCTGCAGTCTCTTCGGTGTCTTCCAACTTGCGCTTCAAAGGAGCGTCAGTCTCCTTGGTAGCATCAACCTCGATGACGTTCTCCTCGGGTGTGGGGATCGAAGCATCGGTTGTCTTCTCCTCCTGCTTCTTCGACTTTGCGGCGTTCTCGGGGTTCTGGATCTGCGCAATCTTGATGTCGTCGAGCTTCTCAATGACGGCAATGAAGAAGCCACCAGTGTCCTGGAGATGGGGGTATACACGCATGCAACGCTCAAGCGGGATGCGCTCGTCAGGATTGGTGGTGATGGGAGGGAAGCAGCCCTTGGAGACCTTTTGCGAGAACTGGCGCTCAGGCTCGTCTACGGCATACTTGGCCTTGGCCTTCTCGAAAGCCTCCCAGCTGGTAAACATGTGTGCGGTCTTGTCGTTGCTTCCGGCGAGAGAAGAGGTGTCGAGGACCTTCCACGCGTTCAGACCAGGTCGTCGCTTCAGGTTGGGCAGATGGTCGGGCATGTCGACAAGCTGGACCTTGGAGACACCTCCACAGGCCTCAATGGCGGCGGCGACAACGGCCTCGTTCTCTACAGGGTTCATACTGCAGGTGGAGTAGACCATGCGACCGCCCTTCTTCAGCATCTGCAGACCACGGAAGAGGATGCGCAGCTGGAGGTTGTGCAGACCAAGACCGTCCTTGGGTGTCCACTTCTGCCAGACGTTGGGGTTCTTGCGGGCGGTGCCGTCACCGGAGCACGGAACATCAGCCAGAATGCGGTCGTACTTGAGGTACTGCTTCTTCTCGCCGGCCTTGCTGGGCAGCTCGATCGAGGGGAAGATGGAGGCGTCATGCTGGGTGACAATCAGGTTGGGGAAGTTCAGGCGCTTGACCTGGTGGACCAACATGCCGGCGCGCTTGTAGTCGGTGTCGTTTGCGATGAGCAGACCAGTGGATCGACCGTCATCGCTGTAGTCGCCGTCTGCGCCGCTGCCAACGTCTTCGCCATTGGCGGCTCTCCTGACGCGCTCCTCCTCGTCGCCGTGGATCATCTCAGCCAGCTGAGCCGACTTGCTTCCCGGCGCGGCGCACATGTCAAGGACGACGAGTCCAGGCTTGACGTCGAGGAAGTGGGGCGGGATCATGCTGACGACCTCCTGTCTGCTGATGTTGCCAGACGCAGCCTCTGCGACGAGGAACTTCTGGAAGTTTGCGAAAGCGGCATGGCGGCGGATGACCTTCTTGTGTGTCTTCATGTGCCAGACCAGTTCGTCGGGGAAGGCGTTGACGGGCTCGGGAGGGGGCACGGGCTTGCCCTCGAACGTCTGGGCCGAGATGGCGGGGATGTAGCGCTGCTTGAAGATCTCGCGCACGGCGAGGGCGTCCGACTTTGTGCCTGTGAAGCGGAAGCTGTTGGGCAGGTCCTGCTTGAGGGCGCTCCACATGACCTCGAACTCGGCCTCGTCCATGAAGCCGCCCTTGCGGTAGTAGCTCTCGAACAGCTCGTTGTTGCGCTGGATCTCCGACCACGGCTCCGACCTGGTGTCTCTGCCACCGCCGCCGCCGCCGCGACCACCGCCTCTCTTACCACCACGACCACCGCGACCGCGGCCCTGCATTGGGGATTAGACATGGCTCAGACGTTGCGCAGAGGCACGTGACGGTTGCGAACACTTACACGACCACCGCCTCTTGCCATTGCTGCGATAGAGGGTGTTCTGAGTGAAGTTGATGGCGATACGTTATCGCCGTCGCAAGCTGTCGCGCTTCAGAAAAGTTCGAGCTGAGCTTCTCGAGGGCGCGCTGCAGGATTGGTGGGGCACTAGTTCGTCGAGCGTCTCCACCACGGCCCGACGCTGATTGGCGCAGCAAGCGACGCACTCGCGCTCGACGAAAATTACCATCGACCGGCCACGAACTTTCATTCTTCAGCTTCCTCGACAACCGACAAGCCGACTAACCACCAGCACAATGGCCCGCTCATCGTACGTACAATCGCGAGAGACAGGTCCCTTTAAGAAGAGACGCACTAATTCCCTGCAGCGTCCCCACCCAGAACGACATCGCCGTCCCCGAGACGATTCTGAAGAAGCAGAAGGCTTCTCAGAAGGCGACCGACAGCAAGGCTGCCGACCTCCAGAAGAAGCGCGAGGTACGATGAACAAGACTCCCCAGATCTGCGCAAGCGGTTAGGAGCATCACAGTTGGCTAAGACTACCTTAGGCCAACAAGCAGAAGCGCGAGACCATCTTCAAGCGCGCCGAGAAGTACCACCAGGAGTACGTCAAGGCCGAGCGCGACATCATCGAGGCCAAGCGCCAGGCCAAGCGCGACAACTCGCTCTTCGTCCCCGCCGAGTCCAAGCTCGCCTTCGTCGTCCGCATCAAGGGTATCAACAAGATCGACCCCAAGAAGCGCAAGACCCTCCAGCTCCTCCGTCTCCTCCAGATCAACAACGGTGTCTTCATCCGCCTCACCAAGGCCACCACCGAGATGCTGAAGATTGTCGAGCCTTTCGTCGCCTACGGCTACCCCAACCTGAAGACGGTCCGTGAGCTCATCTACAAGCGCGGATACGGCAAGGTCAACAAGCAGCGTCTCCCCATCACCGACAACGACCTCATCGAGGCCAACCTCGGCACCTACGGCATCGTCTGCGTCGAGGACCTCATCCACGAGATCTACACCGTCGGCCCCAACTTCAAGCAGGCCTGCAACTTCCTGTGGCCCTTCAAGCTGTCTTCCCCTACCGGCGGCTTCCGTCCCCGCAAGTTCAAGCACTTCATCGAGGGCGGTGACCTCGGTAACCGCGAGCACTTCATCAACGGTCTCGTCAAGCAGATGAACTAAGCGTTTTTCATACACAAAGAGAAAAACGCATTTTTTAGTTCCTCGACGTCGGTTGTTGCTGCGGTTCATGGGTGGAGTAACGGGGTACCATTCCTTCCTTCCTTCATTCCAACGATACCATGAAGAATGAGATGAGTTGTTTGGATGTGAGTCCAGTCGGTTTAGTCGCCTCCCCGTCCTGGTTTTGACGGACGCGGAGCGACGGGCTGACTGGCAGGCCGAGCCACGTATTAGCAATGGTTAGCCAGGACAAGAAATTTTCCCCTCTTCTGCGGGATCCGCGAAGAGAATGCAAAAAGTTTATTCCACCTTTTAAATTTTTCATTGCTGTGATGTGACGTGACGTGACGTGACGCCTTGATCTCGACATGACTGTTTTTCCTTGTCCATCCAATAGCACAAACCCCTGAAAACTCGAACTGAAGGAAAGCCATATACCATATATGCCATTCAATCTCGTCCTATTTCTCCCCATTCAATCCAATCCAATCCCCAATTTGATAGAACCTAATCCAATCCAATCCAACTCGAGAATCTACTCTCCCTCCTCCCTTCCTCTTACGAATCTCACCACCCGTCTTCCCATCCCCATCCACCACTCCATCTCCCCACTACACGCTACCCAACCTCCCACCTCATCCGCCTTCCCAGTTTCCCTCGTTGACCAAAGTGTAGAATACTCATTACTCAATCACTTGATCAGTCTAGAAACGAGTGTTTGGATAGATGAATAGATAGGTTGATTTGTTAATTAATAGATAGATAGATAGATAGATAGATAGATAGATAGATAGATAGATAGATAGATAGATAGATAGATAGATAGATAGATAGGGTATGATATGATATAATATGATATGATATGATCTAATAAGACAAGCCTTATAAACTTCTCTTTCTCCTTTAACACCTTCTCTTTCGAAACGAAACGAACCGAGAGGAAAGAGGATGAAGAGGGGAAGAAAAAACGCCTGGGGAGAAACGCCGATGCTGTGCTGAGCTGTGCAGTATTGTGCAATGCAATGCAATACAATGCAGTATTGTAATATGAGAATCTCCTGTCCCTCGATTCATTCTCCCACACTCTGAAAGTAAATATGAAGCAACGTCGTGTAATAGTTGACAAAAAACCCCTTCTACATCATAACAACGCTAGATGCCGTGGGCGTCATGGCCCCCTCCACCTCGGCCCCCTCGATAACCTCGTCGGTATCCACATCTGCTTCTTCGCCAGTATCATGCTCATCCTCGTCTTCGTCGCTCAATTCTTCGTCCTCAAGATGCTGCACGTGCTGGTGCACCACTGGTCCAGGCATCATCATAGGCGGGGGAGTGGTGTTGAGGCCCATGGCCACGTTGTACATCTGCTGCATTTGCTGCTGGAGGAGCCAGCTGTTCTGCTGCTGCTGGTGTTGCAGTGCGATGGCGGTGACCCAGTCTGGATGGGGAGGGGGCACGGCGCTCGTATCTTCTGTCATGACGACGTAGCTTTCTGCGCCGTGGTCTTCGGGGTGCAGGGGTTGGTAATGTAGTTCGTTGTGGTGGTGGGGATCTTGCGGGTCGAAGTCCTCGTTTTCTTCGTCGTCGTTGTGGGTATCGTAAGGGTGTGTTGCGCCGCCTGCAGAGATGATGGTGACGTTTCCGGTTTCTTCCAAGACGCCGAATTCGGTGGTCACGGTGATGGAGTCGGGGCTCGAGAGGGGGAGCTCCAAGAAGGAACCAGAGTTGGTCATGTAGGTAGGCAGGTCGGGGACGGTGCTGCCGTCGAAAAAGTCGGAAGACTCGTCTGTGTGTAGTCCGGAGAAGAACTCGTTTAGTGCGCCTGCAAGTTCATCGGCTTGCCCGCGTTCCAGCCGATCTCTCTCGAGTTTGGCTATCGCACGCAGTTCAGCGTCTCTCCTTGCGCGCATCTCTGCTTCCAGGCGACATTTGGCGTGCACAGCGGGCTTGCGAGCGCATGTCGGGCAGTGAAAGTTGACTGTGCAGAATGTGCATGTGCAGGATGGATTCAGTACCGAGCATTGCTGGGAACGTTAGTACATTTGTGTAAACTTTGAATAGGATGTACTCACATCACAAACTAAAACTGCACACTCTGAGCACTCCTTGAGATTCGCCGGGCATTGCGGTCTGTTATCACCGACTGGCCGTGGGTACTGGCAAAAGTATGCGCCACAACCTTCCCACTGGACAGGGTGTCGTGGGTTGCAAGGCAGCGGAAGAGGATTCGAAATGGAATTGGTCGGCGGAGCGCGCGGCGAGTTGGACCACGACACTGAGTTGCGACTGCGGACACCAGAGGCACTGAGCGAGCGCGGCCGTGAGGAGCTGACAGGTATGAAGGATAGAGAGCTGGTAAGGGTGAACGGGTCGGGTGTTGTAGCGACGTTGGAAGACGACGACGCAGTCATGTCCATGGACATTGGTGGTGCCATCAGAACCTGCGACTGTGACATGGGTGTACCTTCTGAGGATTCGGACTCATTGTCAGCTGTTGAAACAGCATCTAACTGCGACGACGCAGTTGGCGTGCGTTCAAGGTCTTCGCTCGTCCTGTTGGGATTGAAGTCTGGTATCACCAGACGCTGCGGCGGCTCCGTGTGTGCGCGGACATGGTCGCGTTCTGTATGCAACTCGCGATATCCACACTTGCGGACCTTGAGCGACCCAAAGTCGTGTTCTTTGCAAATCGGGTTCTTACACGCCCGGCAAGACACTTTCCATCTGAAGCTCCGGTAACAGTCATTGCACAAGCCTCGCGGACACGTCTGCTGCTGAAGATCCAGACTGTCCTGCTTGAGATACTGCAAAATGTCAACATCCTCCCCAAGGACATACTCGTACAGGCCATTGTTCTTGAGTTCACGGATGTAGTCGACCGGCCGTAGTTGATTGGAGAAATCTGGATCCTCATACTGCTTGGTGCGCGGCAAGGGAGCAGCACGAATCTTGTCTGCGCCTCTCCCACCAAGTCCAGTGCCCAGCACGGCGATGCCTCCTCCGCCAGAGAAGATGGGTTCGAGACAACACCAATGCATGTTCAGCTTGGGGGGATCTCGATGTGGCGGCGGCCCTGGAAGTCCGTTGTTGAGAGTGTCCTCTGAGTCAGATGAGTCGTCGTCGTGCGCACCCTCGCTCATAAGATTGGGTGAGCGAGTGGCACCTGGAGCCCACCAGAAGCGGTTCTTCTCGGCTCGCTCTTCCTGTTTCCGGTCTTGGAGTGATGTGGATGAGCCAGAAGCCTGCCCAAGCGTACTCCCAAAGGCCATGCTATTCCCAAAAGCGAGGCTCGTAAAGTGCCGTGTCTTTGCTCGTTTCCGCGGTATTGGCCGGTTGAAGGCGCAGCTCGCGCACAGTGTCTTGCGACAGCCCATGCAGTGCATGCGGACACTGCAGGACTCGCAGCGCTCCAGAATCTCATCGTTGCATTGGGCGCAGGTGACGTGCTCGACAAAGGTGGTGTGGCTCTTCCGGGCGTGCGCCGGCACATGCTTGCCCTCGCCGGGGACGTGGCCGCTCTCTGTGCCCAGGGGCTCGCCGTCTTGACCCTCCTCAGCAATCTCCCACAGTCTGCCGTCGTGGGCGCCCAGACGCTGGGTGCCCTCGACTGGCCCTATGCGGTTGCTCGAGCGCCACAGCCTGTCGAAGGGGACCCAGACTTCCATATTCTGTGGGGCTGCGCGACCTGCGTGGTAGTCCTTGCGGCGATAGCAGCGGCCGCCAGGCGAGGGACACCAGGCCGTGTCTGTCCAGATGCCGAGCTGGTGGCATATCTCGATGAGCTGGTGGGTAGGGTCCGAGTCGGAGTCGCGGCGGATCAGCGACGAGGGCAGGTAGGGTCGACGGCGGTGGTGACGGCAGCGGTAGGTGTAGAGGCTCTTGAGGGCCAGCTGGTGGCGCATCCAAGGGGCATCCTTGAGCGTGTAGGGCTCGAGGAAGGGCACAATGTGGTACTTGATGGAGACGTTCTTGCAGCCGCGGACAGACAGGTGCTGCAGGGTGTCGATGCGCGGGGCCAGGACGCTGCCGACGAGGGCGATGCCGGTGACGGCCGTGTTGCACAGGTCGAGGCTGGTCAGGCGAGTGCCGTTGGGGGCGACAATCTGCTTGAGCAGGGCGTCGAACGAGTAGGCCTTGGACTGGCGCTCACGGGCGTCGGGGGTCTCGTTGCCGGGGGAGCCCACAGCGACGGCGGGCTGGGGCAGGCGAAAAGACAGGGTGCGCCATGCGAGAGGGTAGGCGCGCAGGAAGTGTCTGAGGTGGCGCGAGGTGTGGTAGAGGTCGAGCAGGGCGGGCGTGGGCAGCTGGGCGAGCAGCGACTCGAGGACGGGCGGGTAGGCGGTGGTGACGGCCTCGAAC